>VZSZ01000627.1:378592-445021 GCA_013398815.1 Ibidorhyncha struthersii
CGCGCGGAGGGGGCGGGGGAGGCGGGGAAGGGGCGGGGCTCCCGTTCCCATGGCTCCCGTTGTGTTGCTCGGCCGGCCGGCGGCAGTGCCCGGCCGCGCTTCCCTCTTTGGCCGTCTCCCGGGAAGTCCCGGCGGCCCGTCCGCCCTCTCGGCGCCATGAGCAGGCTGGGGCCGCAGCGAGACCTGCGGGAGGCTGCCGCCCTGGAGCGCCGGCGGCAGCGGGAGCTGCAGCGGCAGAGCCGTATCTTCAACGCCCGAATCCGGACCATCGGGGTGAGGGCGCGGGCCAAGCACCGGCGCAGCGGGAAGGGATGGCGCCGTACCCACCCCCACCCCGGTTTCGATGTGTCCTGAGGAGACCGGCTTAAAGCGGGGGCGACCCCCAGCGCAGGCCAGAGGCGGGGAGGGCGGCAGGCGGCCGCCCCAATGGCTGCGGGGCGCGCGCGCGCCCCCTCAGCGCCTCAACGCTGTGCCTCCGGGTAGGGAGGGAAACGGGGAGAAAACGCCCCGTTGCGTCTTTTAGAGGGCTGAGGTGCTTTCAAAGAGCTGCTGGTGAAAGCGAATTGAGATTCTCCAGGTATCGTCAACAGTTATTTTTGGCAGCTGTCGCTGGAGCGTGTGTGTGTGAGAGAGGGTGTTAAGGGGACTTGGGTCTGCCTGCTGTAGGGCTCAATGGCAAGATTTAGCTTTTCCTTAGGAGGAAAGGAAGATCAAGTCCCGTGTTTCAGTATCTATGTAGGAGTTAACTTAATGTAGTATACATGTAGTGTGGCCAGCAGCTCTAGGGACCTGATTGTCCCCCTGTACTTGGCACTGGTGAGGCTGCACCTTGAATACTGTGTTCAGTTTTGGGCCCCTCACTACAAGAAAGACATTGAGGTGCTGGAGCGAGTCTGGAGAAGGGCAACAAAGCTGGTGAGAAGTCTGAAGAACAAGTCTTATGAGGAGTGGCTGCGGGAATTTGGGTTGTTTAGCCTGGAGAAGAGGAGGCTGAGGGCAGACCTTGTTGCTCTCTACAACTACCTGAAAGGAGGCTGTAGCGAGGTGGGGGTCGGTCTCTTCTTCCAAGTAGCAAGAGATAGGACAAGAGGAAATGGCCTCAAGTTGCACTAGGGGAGGTTTAGATTGGATATTAGGAAAAATTTCTTCACTGAAAGGGTTATCAGACATTGGAACAGGCTGCGCAGGGAAGTGGTGGAATCACCATCCCTGGAGGTATTTAAAAGACGTGTAGATGTGCTGAGGGGCATGGTTTAGTGGTAAGTTGGCAGTGTTCAGTTAATGGTTGGACTTGATGATCTTAAAGGTCTCTTCCAACCAAAACGATTCTGTGTTTTGCTTTGAGGTAAGCCAGAAGCCTTGCAGAGTCAGCTCAAGCAATGTGGTGTAAACAAATAGGTGGTTTCTACCTTTCTGTTGTGCTGATACTTCCCTCATCTGGTTGATTCTCACTAGAAGCTAGAATCGGTGCTGTGAGAGATTTCTTGGTGAAAGGGATCCTGCAGTTGGTGAAAGGGATCCTGCAGTTGGTTCCTAGTTTGCATCAGGCAAAAAATGACAGATCGATCAGGCTATATTTATGTATATTGAGTTAACTGATGTCTGTCTGATTTCTTCTGACAATGTAAAATAAAAAATTATCAGCTAATGAAAATAAGCATATCTTTGTGTACTTTACTGAGCAATACTGAACTACACCATGTGAAGGTCTTTCTCAAATACTTTTGCAGAACTAACAGGTTTTGATAGATCCATTTACATGAGACAAACATCTAAAATGAAGGGGAGCCCATTGGAGGAATTTTGTAAATATTTTGATTAACATCATTTGATGTACCTTATTCCTTGGCTGAACAATGACTGCTGACAAAAAGGGCTATTCTTGTGCTTTGAAATTAGGCCAAGTCCAAAGCATGAAGAGTCAACAAATCTATACAGAGATATACTATATCAGTGTTTCCAATGTGCTTTTAAATTCTGTGCTTTCTCTCTCTCTTTCTCTCTCACCAGTTTAGCTGAGCAGCTGTCTCTGATAAAATTAAAAAATCAAGGCAATATTTGACTTAGACACCACAAATTCTTATGCAGGGATTGAGTAGTTTAAAAACATGGAGATAATATTCTCATTGGAAAGAAGAACTGAGATTTTAATTTTTTTCCTTGAGTATTACTTTAACTTCTGTATCTGTTTCCTCATCTGAGTAATCATCTTAGAGATTTAAGAGTTTATCCTCAGTAAATCAGTTTCCCAAAAGTTTAGATGAGTAGTCCAAATGAAAAATTACTTTTCATTTATGTATGAACTATTATGCATAAATACAAGTAGATTAGAAATTAGCTGTTTCAAACTGTTCATATTAAAGGGTTTGTTATTTTAATGCTTAAAAGTTAAACCTGTAGCTTTATGGGACTAGGAGTGGTTGTTTTAGGGATGTATTCTTGTCAAGTGAAAGCTGTTCAAAAGGGAGAGAGCTGATAGCTCTCCTGCACATGCAAGTCAGTACATTGACTTACCTGTATTACTGCTAGAAGTTACTAACGGAGTAATATTGAATTTCTCTTAACAGTGTTTCCTATAGTTACATTGAAAGCTTGGTTTCCCAAACGAGACCTCTAAATGAGTTGATATGTAATCCCCCCAATACCATTATGTTTGGACAATGACACCCTGTAGAATATTTTATGGTTTCACTCTTGCTTACAGATGTACCTCTTTGCCTGACTGGTGTAGTCAATAGTCCTTTACAACATTAACAAATGTGTATTTTCAACCATGATCTGTTTAGGTCTTTTTGTCTTGATTTGAATAGTTTTTTAGGCAAAGACTATAAAAATAGTTTACCAGATTCTTGAAGAATTGTCATTGGTTTTTGATAAATCTTTTAAACACATTAAGTGACTTGGCCAGTAAAAGGAAAAAGAAGAAATAAAATCCAGGTTTCTGCCTATTATTTTGCCACCTTCTGCCAACAAATATGGGACCTGATTCTTTTGCCTAAAATGTAGGTGGCTGCTACCATCTGATGATATGCCTTAGGTTGTGATGCGTTGCTCAGCTACCACTCGCCAGGGATGTGACTATTAACGTATTGTATCAGTCAGCTCGTTGTAGATGTCTGCATGTATCTCAAATGGCACCCAGTACTGCATTTTGCATATTGCACCTGAATCCCACTCTCTATTAGATAAGACTGGGAAATTTCTTTCCATTCCCCATTATTTCTTCAATGTACTTCTAGTGAACAAACGATATTTTTTTTTCAAATCTGAACTATTACAACTTCCTGTCATCTTGACTGTCAAAATACTTTTATAAAAAATGAGAGCAGAAAAACTAAATAAAAATGCTGGCTATAATGGGGGAAACATATTTTGTGTAATGCAGCTTTAAATGTTTATAGCTCTATCATGTAAATGTGTTTTGTTCTGATTTGGTGAAAGAATGCACCTGTGATTATAAAAGCTAAGCAAACAAGAATTTTGCTATTTCTGAATTTTCTTTTTATAGTACCTACATTAAAGAGATGTGTATATATTCTGTTGGTAGTGATTTTATATCTGTCTCATACAACTGTAAATCAGTGTAACTCAACAATGCCTCTTTTTAATCATTCAAACATAGCATCTCTTAAAGAGCTGCTTTTTTTTTATTTTAATAGGTTGATAAAGATGCATTGGATACCCAGGTCAAGGACAGGAAAACTCAAGAAGCAGCTGAAAAAGCACGAAATGAAGAATTTGGTATATTCATAGATACTCTGATATTTCTGTGAAGAGTTAAATGTAGTTTACCATCTGTTTCCTGCTTTCTTTTTCCCTTCAAGTATTTCAAACTGCCATATTTATTTCCAAATGGAGCCTATCTCCTTGAATTTCCCTATCTATATAAATCTATCAATCAAGAGAGATATATATAACCACAATTACAGGCTTTTCTCTAAATTCAGACATACAAAGTGAATACTGTAATATGTAGTCCTATTTACATTCATACATTTGCATTGGTACAGTGTTTTCCTCAGTATCCGAAGATTTATATTTACATGATTAAACTGGTATACATTTCCTAATAGGCCACAATTTTCAGTGTTTTCTTTTAATAAATGTTGACAAATAGCATTTTTAGGGACCTTGAGCATTTAAAAAAACCTTTATTACTTAATACTGTGCTTTTCAGAATAGTAGTGGCAAATTTGCGTGGTTGCTTTCATGTAGGGTAAGCCCATGTTCTGTCTTGGCCGTTCTTCAATAGAATATATAGATTCTATAGAGTCCTCTATAGATTATTATTACTCAAAGCGTGAGTCATGTACAACAGGGCAGTAAGTAGGAGCCATTGCTGAGTCAGAACACGTAGCCACGCAAATATTTCAGCCATGTCCCCTGACCTCAGAACTCTTTGTTGGCCCTCTGTGTTCAGAATGCTTTCCTCTGGTATCATGTGAAAAGGTCCCACAGACTGAGCTCTCTGTGGGTTTCAAGAAGAGCTGGAATGGAGCTGCCAACTTCCATGCTGTGCTTCTATGACTGCTTGTGCTTTTTCCTGCCAGAATACCTGTCAGACTCTGACTCCTAGGAAACTGCCAGAAGCAACGTGTAGTCTGGCAGCAGAGGAAGTTATCTTTTCTTGTGAATTATATTTAGATGGCTAGAATGGCTAGTTTTGGGTGGGATTTTTTTTTTTGTTTCATTGATTGTTTGTTTTTCTTTAAAATGAAATCCATTACAGCATTTTGATTAAGTGGGCAAGAGCTATTAAGCTCTTCACAAACTGTTAGTGCCAGTCAATTCTTCTAGTCCTATGTTTAGAAAAATTAATGGAACTATGAAACAACTATCTATATTCCTTTCATTGAGAGCCTATTTTTTTTTCTTAATAAGCAACTTAATGTATTTCAGTTGTAACTGTAAACTAAAAGTAAATGGGAAACATTAGTACACCGTACATTTTATGTGTTACTGAAAGTTTAAATGAAATGAAACCTTATAGTTCTAGGAGTATTTATTACCATCTTTGTTTTGCATGCATTTATTCATAAAAAAAGAAAGTATTTTATAAGTAAATATTACTAACATTAGACTGTTTGCTGGGCTGGTACTCATAGATCAAATACTCTTTCCTAAGGTATAGAAGTTTGAAGATTTGTATTCTATTTATTCCTCTGAAAAATTGTATTTTGCATCTTACATGTGCATTTTCATGATACATGTGCACTTCTAAGAATTGTATTTTCATTGTGTTCATTTTTCTCTAGCTAATGAAATGAAGCAAAATGACAAGATCATGTGTATGTTAGAAGAACGACAGAAAAACAGTATCAGAAACATAAATAAGGCTATCAGTGAATTTCAGAAGAATTTTCAGAAGCCAGAAACAAGACGTGAATTTGACCTCTCTGATCCACAAGCACTGAAGAAGGATAAACCTGCTCGACTTTCAGACAATGATCCTCGATGTACTGTATCTGGCTTGCAGAAGTTTATGGGTGAAGACTTAAACTATGATCAGAGGATGAAATTTCAAAAGGAGCAGTTAAGAGAGTGGTCTCTTCAGCAACAGAGAGACTGGCAGAATGCATTAGCTGATCAGAAATTTGCAGGTAGCAAAAGAAGATAATAAGGTTTTCATCTGCTTTTTCTGACGTTCTGGTGTGTCTGACAAAACTATGGTATAGCCTAGTGTATCAGAATCTGACGTAGCAGTATTTTAGTATATTCAATATTCAGCTTTTAGAAATACTGCAGCAGTTTTTACTTTACAAGCTCTAATGTATCCAATACCTCACTTAAGAAATCTGTTTAATAATGTGATGATATCATTTCTGGTTTACACCTCAAATGAATTACCAGAGCATTCTGAAAAAACATCTATGTTTTGCATGCTAGATGTTATGTTTACTTCATCAGACCAAATTTTCTAATCTTTACTGCTGTAGAGCAGACAAAATAATACTGATTTTTCTTGTTTAACTTGCCATGAAACATTTTTTTCTGCATAATGAACTTTAGCATACTTTTTCATTTTAACTTTGTCTAACTGTTAAGACAAAATGAGTTGCCTAATAAACTGATTTAATGAGTCACCTGAAATTCTGAGATGGAAAGTTTTGGTGGTAGGATTTGGAAATAGCTATGTAATTCAGCCTACTGTATCTGTAGCTCCTCTCTCTTTCTCGCTCTCTGTCTTATAGTGGCTTACTCATGTGGCACATGATGCCCATGAATATTGACTAAATTTCATTTTGATCTAATTTAGATGATCTTTATGACAAGAATAGGATTCAACTTGACCGAAAGACTATGGAGCAACAACGAAAAGAAGAAGAAAACAAGCGTGCTGTTTGTGTGGCTACTAAAGATTTCAATAGAACCCAGGTAAACTAATGTTCGGTTGGTTTGTTTTTAAAAAAAGTGGAGACACAGAAGGAAAATAAGGTCAGCAAAAGTATAATGAGTAATAATGTTTTCGTAGAGGTTTCTTAGCAGCGAACTTCCAAGGTTGTGTCAGTAATTGGAAGATATAATTTATTCACTTTGCCCTCTGCAAGGATCTAGCTACCCTCTTATCTAGTTACCCTCTGTCAAAATTCTCCCTCCTGGTTCTCAGCTTGCTGACTAGAGGGCAGCAACAACTCCCCAGTCTCTCAGGAACTTTTAGTCTGTCAACTGGGGTACAGCGAAAGCCTCCCATGCTTCCTTCTGGTTTTATATCAGTCATTGGATAATCATAGCTGTGTCTGCTTGCTTTTCTTTTTGCTTGTATGGAAACACTACTACCAGTAACTTTTAGTTTTTGTTGCTTGCATTAATTCCCCAGAACCACTGCTTTTGGCACTTTGGCTACTTCCTTGGTATTTGTGTACGTGTCTCTTGGTTGTTTACCAAGCATGCTTTGTAACCTATTGAAACATGACATGAACCTTTATCTGTATTAGTAGCATTATCTGTCATGCTACAGTTCTTTATCTTACTATGCAGGGTTTTTTTTCCATTCAGCTATATGTACAGCTCAAAGGGCTACATGGATGGTATTAGTTTGGTTAAACGATATTGGGTGTGAATTAGCTTAAATTTATTTAGTCACATCAAAATAAGCCACATTTAAATAACCTACATCAAGTATGGTATCTTTTGCTTTAAGTCTATAAGCATGCAAGTCTGTGTAAGTGTTGCTTGAGCCTTTCAGGGCACATTTGGTGTATAATTTTGTTTATAGATAGCCCAAGGTCATTGAAAAGGCTTTTATTACTTGAAGTCATGGCTACTGAACAGTATTTTATATGAATAGCCACAAAAGTACCCTAAGTGGCTGGTGCACTTAGGGTAGTGGTGGTATCCCAAATAATTGTGGTGATAGCAATTGATTCCACGTCAAAATTCCTGATTTTGTGACAGGATTTAGGGATGGAATGGGGTGGGAATTTTGTATTTGGTGTGGTTTTTAATGTTTGGGCATATACATTCTACTTGCCTTGTGTGCATATTAAATATCTAAAAAAGACTTGCTCTTTGTGTTTTTCTAACATAAGGGCATGATAATGGAGGTTGGGTCTCCTCTTATTTCTTACTGTGCCTTGCTGTGTTCTATAGATTGGAGTTTCAGCTTGCAGCTCTTTTTCTTTCTTTCTGAGTTAGTTAGTTAAGACCACAGTACTGTTTTAAGCACTTCGGTTTTTTGCTGAATAGTTGAGAAAAGCTCTTCTTTTCCCCTGAAATGATGCGCTGGCACAGTTGCTGCTTTTCTTTATTAAACGTGCCAGCAAGAGGTTTCAGGTTGGCAGGCCTCTCAGTGATGTTGTCTTTAAGAGAAAGCTACATTACAGAGGGATTTTCTGTACATCTTTCTCCCAAGAGAAAAAACTGAGGCATTCAGCCTGAGAATGAACTTCACAGAAGAAATCTCTATACCTGACCTCAGATGCATCAAACAGAAGTCTTCAGCAGTTTCAGCATTCTGAGTAGCCAGTTTGAACACCTTAACCTCTGCGTTTTGCTGTACCCACATCTGCTCTACCTCTCAGTGACTGCCAAAAGAGGAACTCCTTTTTCTTGTTCCCTAAGTTTCATTCATTTTTTTTTCTGCTGTGTTTCTTGCAGTGGATCTAATGATCATGAAGCTTCAGGATGTGTTAGATCATTTCTCAAATCCAAAAGAAAATGAACTCTGGTCTAGAATGAGTGACTGTCAGATCTGGCTGGGAGGAGTGAACGCACAGTCAGAGGTGGCACTAAAGGAAGGGAGAAAGCAAACCCACCCTTCCTAAGGCAACCCACAGTTACTGTAATTCAGATGAAGTATAATATGGGGATGCATCTTCAGAGAGGAAGAAATTTCCTAGAATTTGGCTTTGGGTGAATCATTATCTCCATGGCCATCGTCTGTAGTCCTTAAAGTTGCCGGTATCTTTAGGGAATGTAAAAAAAAAAATAATATTTTTTTCTTTTTTTAAAAACCAACCCAAACAAAAAAACCCCAAACATAAAAACCAGTAAGTCATGTAATCCAGGAGAGACATTTTTTGGTCAATCTGGTAGTCAATTGGTAGAGAATCCCAGCAGATGACTGAAAGTAGGATATCTCGGTTCATCACAGCCTGCCTTCATTACAGGATTTGATGTTGCCACCCCCTGTGACAGTGGTTCAGCTTCCTCCACTTACCAGTGAATTTGTTGCTGACAAGCTTATTGCTAAGGGTACTTTTTGTTGTTCTGGAATTAATTAGCAGGACAATGAATTGATGATATGTTTGGTACCATATTTTCCAGTGGTGCAGGATCCTGTACTGTAAGCATTTTAAGTGTATGTAGTGTCTAGAAAATTAATGCTATCCTTCCTCTCAGATTTTCACTCACCTAAGTATGTGTTAACCAGGAATACCAACATTGCTTTTGTCCTTGGTGTGAGAGAAGACTTTTACTACTAGCTTAAGCTGTCAGTTATTCCTTCTGAAATTGTTCATACATAAGTAGCAATCATTTTAATTTGGCAGTAACAGAATGTAATAAGTAACAGAAACGAAGGCTACCGAGTCCTGACTAGGATATGTATCTTTCACTTCTTTTGGTGTGATTGTGCTTCCATAGCAGAATCTTACTGTTGCATAAGAGATTCCTCAGTAAGGATAATAACAGTTGGGAACGCCCAGTTTAGCAGTACAGTGGTAGATATACCAATCGTGTTCTTGAAATCAGAAAGAAAGAGTCTTATTTTATATAGCACAGGACTTTGAATCCTTTCCAAGACACTTTGTAGATAATGCTAAGAAAATGAGAGGATGTGATTACAGAGGATCTGTAACTTAATGACCCCATATTTATAGACTTGTTAGATTTTGTTAGATAAAAGAAAATTGCCAAGAAAAGTACAGAGCTGTTCTACTTAACTTGCAAAGTGAATATTCCCAAGCAAGTGATTTTTGAACAGAGCATGAGACAATCTTGGACAAACTGGAGAGACAGGTCTCCACTGATCTGTTGCAGTCAAGATACATGTGTAAAGCTACATATGCGAGAGACACGTCTGGCAGCCTGTGTTATCTGTGCCGTGGAGATGTGTAAGGAGATTACCTGTCCTCTGTCCAGATGGAAGCTGGCACTGCGCATTGTTCCAGATGTTTCAGTATACACATTACAGAAGAATGAGGCAGGATTAGAACTGGATGATGTATAGCATTATCATTTTATTTCAAATTAGTTTACTTAATCTAATTCTTCTTTGGAAGGTAATTTCTTTAGAATAAAATCATCATATTTGCTTTCAGGAGTTTTGTAAGGGGAAGATTTCATCCGAATAGGGGACTATGAACTTATAGTGGACATTAGGATCAGTGATTTCTATAGGAAATGCAAATTATTATTTCTAATACTACAGATATATTTGCATAATACAATTGATGTTTGCATTTTGTGTCAGCAAAGGGAACAGATTCAGGGCTGCATCTTCAGGCTTAACACAAGCATCTCCTGTCTGTCTGTTTGTTTGTTTTGAGTGTTTAATTATGATATCCACATAGATTTAATATGTAATATATACCAAGGCTAGTGATTCAAGATTGTAAATTTGTATTGTCGATTTCTTCTGTATTGTGTCTGGCCTCCAAATATCAACGGGTATTTTCTTGTGGATAAATGTGAAATTATTTTTTATTTAATTATGGCTTTTCTTATAAAACAAAATTATTTTTCCCCAAAACTACTTGCTGTATGTGATATGACAACATTAAAGAAATGCATACTAGTAGATTTTCAATCTTAGTCAATAGGACCATGATCATAGTATTCATATGTCATGCTGTGGACAACTGTATGCAAGTTGGAAAGAAATCTATTATGATGTGCTAACTTTGTTGCATCCCTCAGTTCATATTTTCTCTTGGAAAAACTATTGGTTCTCTCCTTTCACTGGATTTAGGCTGCTGAACTAGCTGAGAGAAGGAAGTTGGAAAAGTATCAAAAAATGAAGGATGACATGGATGAAATTTCCAGCCTCCTTCAAGGAGACTTACTTTCTGAAAACCCCGAACAAGCAGTCAGTTCCTTTGGTAGACATCGTGTGATCACAGATCGATGGAAGGGAATGAATCAGGATCAGCTGATGGCAATCCGTTACTCTCAACAGCAACAAGTTCTGGAGAAACTGGTATTTAAGTTTATGTGCATATTCTATATTCCTGGTTGTAATAATATTATAGGCAGTGTTTGTAGAAGAAAATACTGTTTGCCCTGCATGTCCCATTCTGAGACTCTGTTTTCCATTGACCTGAATTTTACCCAAACTTTAATTAACCAAACTGAACACAGTGTCTCTGAAGCAGCTGAGAAATGTCATGGAGCAGCAGGAGCAAACTGAAGCCCTGGAGTTGGGCTGGGAGGAAGGTTGCTGTGGAGCCCATGGCCAAGGGGTCTGGGGGACCTTGGGGCATCGTCCATGGTGACCCAGCTGAGAAGCAAGGTCCTGCACAGCCTGAGAGCCAGGCTTCATGGTGCAGTTTAGGACTTGAGATGGCTGCATGGCTGCCTGCAAGGGATGAGCAGGAGTGGGCTGCTCCACAGGGGAAGAAGAGCCAGCAACTGAGCGTTGCAGGGCAGGTCAGACTACTGTTCTTATGCTCAAGGGTACTTGCGCAAGACAAATAGAGCAGGTTAAGAGTTCATGAATGCAATGGAATTTCCTTTCTACCAGATCACATGATACGGTAGAACCATGCTCTGGGATGGAATTACTATAGAAAAACTAAATATTGATAATAATTGCTGCTCTAATCGTAGATGGAAGCAGGCTGTCAAAATGAAGAAATCTACCCCTTCCTATGCAGTCACAAGTGTACAGGCCTAGGTATTGTGAAGAAGGAAGCTACTTACCTCATTTGGTGCAGAGGCTGGATTCATTACAGCTAATGAATAGCTGTTCAATTTTATTTTTTAATCCCTACAGTACTGTATGGTACACTATGTCTTATCTACTGCTGTTATCAAAGCTGAAGATAGAATTGTCATTTTCCTGTCTCTCCTGTGACCCTAAAGTGAACCCATTCAAATTACTAAGCTGACAGAAAATGAGCTCCACAAAGAAAAGTGAGGCTTCTGCAGGCCTGGTTTCTTGAATCAGTTAAATGTGATGTCAGACAAGAAGTGAGGAAGTGATAATATAACTGGGGCACAGGAAAAAACAGTTTGCATCTACTCATCTGGTGTTGATGCCTCAGTTACTACACAGAGTTAGCTGTATTATAAGTCATACTGATGACTACCAACTTCTGACCTCAAGAAATTACAATCTTGCTAACAAGAACTTAAAAAATAAAAAATATCTATCTTACTGCTCTGGGTTTTTAGAGAGCTAATATGTCGGAGAGAAATAGTAACCTGCTGATTAACTTACTTATGCCAGGCAGCAGATCCTAATTTTCATACCTTGTGCAGAGCTATGAGTCTGTCTTGCTTTCTGGAAAAGGATAGATCTGCAGTATTTTACTTCTGCCTCATGCATGGGCTCCTACCTAGTTTGGAAGTGCTTGCTTTTTCTCCCTGTTTCAAATGCTACCCCTAGTGTTCAGTAAAGGCAAGCATGTTCGGATGAATTTACCGATCAGACTTTATAGAGACTGTTTCATCTTTGAATGAAGAGAAAATGAAGTATTTTTTCACTCCTATAGAGACTAAAAGAGGAAGAACGCCAAAGAGATGCTGAATGGGACAGGCAAAGTAGACAGGCTGCAAGAGCACAGTTGGTTTTAGAGTGGCATCAACAACGACAGAATCGGGAATGCCGCCGAGCTTTAGATAATATAAATGCAGAGCTATCTCAGGAGCAGAAATCAAAGTAAGTACCAAAAGGGTTTTCTTCTTTTCAAATAAAGCTCTTTACCATTAACACAATAGCTTGGCTTCCAAAGACCTTTTTTACTTGTATTCTTTGTTGATTTCGTAATATACTTGTTTTATACCTTTTTAAAAATCAACAATTTGGCCTGTGTGTTTTTTCAGTAGTATTTAAACAATCTTCAAAGAGTAGGTTATGATTGTTACTGACTTACGTGTATGAATCACTAGCTGGAATTCTTAAGTGTTCTGCTGACAACAGACAATTTATATAGATAGCAAAATAGAGAATAAATACAAATTAACTATGCAGAAAATTATCAGGTGTAAACCAGTATGTGTTTCTTTAATTTACCTTAGTTTTCTCAAACAAAAAAGGATGGATATCAGTAGAACTGACAGTTTCCAATAGCTCAGGGTTAAGCTAATGGCACAAATGGAGCTTTTTCATTATGTCTTACAAAAATAGATGATTCTTTAGCTAACCACTGGGCGTGTCTTGGTGGACAGGTCTTGTCTGCTGTAATGGGAAAGGAGGAAGATAATACATGAAGGAAAAAAAAAATCAAACCAAGTGATTCGGTGTTCTATTCTTCTAGTCTTTTTTTCTCTCTCCCCTCTCTCTCCCTTGTCTTCCCCCCTTTCCCCTTTTTTTATCATGCATACATACATACATACATCTTGCAAAAGATTTTCCAGTACCTGATGTTTTCCTACTATGAAAGCAAAAATTCAGAATTGTGTTAATTTAGCTTTTCACTGTGAGATTTTTGAAAGGTTATGTTAGGATGAGAAAAAAAGTTTGCTATATTGAGACGTGCCATATGTTTTGGAGAAAAAATATCTAGTTAAATTAAATTCCATATCTATTAATTCTGAATTTTATGAGCATTTATGAGTGTTTATGCATTACATCTTCTTTAGGTTTCTCAGGTTACTTCTATATTGTAATGAGCAAACATTTACTAACTGTATTTTTTTATTTATTGCTAGGAACATTTATCTTAAAGAAGAAGCATATTCAAATTTTCCAACAGACCAGTATTATGCCCAGTTTAATACAACCAGCCGATGACATTCTGGATAATCAACCTGAAATAAACAGAAGTATGTAGACATATTAAAATTTTTAATTGAGCAATCCCATGTTTTATTATTGTTATCTGTTCCCTAGCCTGTTCAAACAGTACACTCAAACTAACAGACAGTCTGCTAGGCCACATCTGTTCTAAGAAGTGGAAGACATTGTAATAATTTTTAAACTTGATTATTTTTCTGAAAACTACTAGTAGATTCAGTAGTAGGTTGTGTGACTATTGTGTCTCAGGCTTAACTGTAATATTTACATTATCCATGGCTTCATTCAAATCAATTTCTGGAAAGGAATCACAATTTAAAATATAATGCTACTTTATGCAACCTGATCAGAGGGGAATGCTGCCTGACATTGTGATGCACACTTACCAGATTCTATGGGAGGGAATAAAGATGATCTAGGCAGAAAGTTCTGGTTTTGTTTGTTTGTGGTTTGGTTTTGTTTGGTTTTGTTTTGAAAAAGAAAAAGAAGCATCCAGACACAAAAGCAAGCAAAGAGGAAGAAATGGACAAGTTGGTCAGAAATACTGCTTTTATTTCCTGAATAGCAGGAATAAGAAGAGAAGATTTTGATATTTAACGAGGCGATTATAGCATCGAGGCATGACACAGAAATGGAATGTGTGTTATAGTAAGTGGGGAAAAGTATTCTTACGTACACCATTAGAACCAACAGAGAAAATTGAAGGGCGGTGTGCCTCTAAAGAAGACTGTAGTGAGAGTTTACAGATGTGGTGCAAGAGGGGCGAAAAAGCAGGCATGCACCAAACAAAATTGAGGAGAAAAATCTCAGCTGGTGCAGGGTAATTCTGGGAAACAGCTTGCTTCCTAACTTCATGGTTACAGATGGAAGAGCCAGTCAATGATATTTGAAAAACAGGCAAGTGAAACACATGGGAAGAAAATATGAAGAAGCAATGTAAGAAACTAAATGCACAGGAGAAATGGATGATGGAGGTAACCAGAAAATGAAATCCAGAAGGGAAAGAGATGACATGCAGAGGACTGGGAAAAGGGTTAGAAGCCTTAATGATCTAAAACAGAAGAAAGAAAGAAAGAGAGATGAGAGATTTGGCTAAACATTGAAGGCCTCTAAGATTGTGAACCCTTAATAAAAATACAGAGGCCGTTTATGAGAATAGATCTTGAAATAAGTATGTGTAGCTTGCCAGAATCTGGGATGTGAACTTGGGGTAAAAACATCCTGATGATATTGGCATGACATCTGTTGATTTTTCTTTGTGTCAGGATAAGTGACAACTTTGAATTCTGGTGAAACAGGTTGAAGATGACTACACCAAGCGAAGTAGGAAAGATATTTAAAGAAACTGACGGTGAGGTAAACTCTGATCAGTTTTTCTCGCCTTTGTGAAAATAATGAAGAATGCATGGTTCTCAAGATAGATACTATCAGGAGGATTTTGAGATGTTTGAAGGCGGCATTCTTTGAAAGGGGACTGTTCAAACAGATCTCTCTGCATTCCTTCAAAGGGGACTCTATTCAAACAGGTCTGTTTGCTCAGCTGAAATAGTGGCCCCATAGGATCACGCTGATACGACTAATTACCATTTTGAACCATGTAACAACAACAGGAGTTTGGAAAAAAACATCATGTTAATCCCTTTAGATGGAGAGGAGGAAGAAAATTAAGTAAGGAGAATATGAAAATGGGCAAAAAAGCATCTTGGGACAGGATAACCGATAGCAAAAAGGTATGTCCCTATTTTAGTATACTAATACAACTGGACCTAATTGCAGTATAGATGGAAACTAGGTAGAAAAGCAGTGTGGCTGGAATACAGGAACTGAAAAATGTGCTATTCAGGAAAGTTGGAAGATAGAGCTGAGAGGGGATCTTGCTTGCACCGTTAATGACGAGCTGGACTACAAAGAAGAAAGAAGGGATGATGTTTGAGAGATTCTAATGTGATTAGTATTTGGAGATCCATTTATTTGTCAGGCTGGGATTCACACATGGCCGGATGTTTTTGGAGTATTTCCAAATACTGTATTAAATTGACAACCTCAGGAGTGCAGGTATTTGTCTTAGAATAGAAAGGCTATCAAATGGGGTGGGAGGATAAAACAATAGTCTTATTTATAGTTTTCATTTAACTAAAGTTGCTTTTGATCTGTGTGGAGTATCTCAGGCTCTGACATTTTTTTTTCTTTAACCTAAAGTTTTAGTTGCCTGACAGAAAAATGAATAAAGAAAGTGATGAAAAGTTCATGCAGTTGTCTTCATTTGTCCAACTCGTGTGAGTAGGTGTTTACAGACTTTACGACAGCTGTACAGTTTAAGTAAAATGTACTGGACCTAGTCAGGTCACATTTGAGCTTCCTTAAAGAAGGATTATATGATTAAAGTCTTTTTCAAACAAGTGAATAGGTAAATACAAAACTTCTTACATGAAGTTACAAAAAGGATAGGTTTCTCAGTTATACAACGAATAGGCCTTTAGGTAGAAATTCAAATAAGAAGATTCTGACTATTCAGTAATTGGGTAGGATCAGGCATCACTAAATTCCCTGGAAAACTTTCAGCATCATTGGTCATATCTGCATGAACGGCCATGCTACATTCTACCTGTTGTTTCAGAATACAAAAGCTGAAATTTATTTCAGATGTTAAAAAAGAAGCACAACCAAATTGTAGAGAACATTCTTAACATCATGTGAAAAAGGTCTGATTAATTGTTGTTGATATTTTATACCAACTTATTTTATTTTGCACTGAAACAAGTCATGTTTTCAGTAGGCATATCTCAACTGAGTAGGCAATAATAAAGGGTTGAGGTGCAGGAACTTCTTAAACTTGTATAGCTCTATAACAAGATGTGGACTGGTATCTTCTGGGCTGGTATCTTCAGCTTTTGAAATGTCACTCTCTTACTGCTGAATATTGAAATAAGTAGGCAAGTTGTATTAAAAGAGCATTAACTGATTGTAGGTGCTGTTTGAAAATGTTTGTTGGTTTCCATTACTGAGGTCCTTTTCTTTGTGATATTTGTAGATAATTCTAATAAATACCGCAGTGAAAAAGACAGTATCTTCCATATGAGAATATGGACAGCTAATTGGAATAAGTACAAATCACAACTTCTGGAAGTAGAGGGCTAGCAACTATCTCTTTATTTAAAAATTATATTTATTTTCCACTTTTTTAAAAAAAGCTTTAAACAAACCCCTGTGAGTACTGCAAAAAGAATTCCTAACGCTTATCAGTTCCCATTACTGTCCTTACCATTAGCCTAATTAATTAGATGCAGGTACTACAAAATTGTCCACATGTTAAATGGTCTTCATGGAGTATCACTGGAGAGATTTGGGTAAGATGTACATGCTGAGATCTGATTTCAGGGAGGAAAACGAGGATCGATATCTATGATGTTTAAATGTGTTTTTTTTAATTTTTTAAATTTTGCTTGTATCACAGTTTCTTGCACTACTGATACCTACTTTGGATTAATAATCTGGGAAAAGGTATGTATTTACAGTTGAAAAAAGAAGTTACAGTGGGTGAACTGAGTCCAGTGTTCTACTTCTTGGGTTTTTTTACACTTGTATTTTTAATCATTTCATACATTCCTAGAAGGACTATTGAAGAGTATGTCATTTCATATTAGAGGCATTTTCATATTAAGCTACATTTCTTTGAATATTGTATATTATGTTACAGCTGAACTTCTATTTCCTCCTCTGAAGAGAGGCTAGCATGAGATTATTTTTTTAATGTCTGTATAAAAAGATCAAAGTTTCTAATACTATTAAATTCATGGATGTTAATGATGGCAAAATTTGCCTAACTGATACTCCCAAGGCTAGTGATTATTCCCTCCCTGGTCCATTCATTTGGTCAGCTGGTTTAATCTAATGTTGCTATATACTTCCTGAGTTACATCGGGGACGTCCTTTTAACAATATGTATTTGCTTTTTAATTTTCAAAGTCATTGCTTCTATAACATTGCATATTAAACATCAGGTATTAAATATCGACGGTATTATTTCCACACTGAAAAGGCAAATATTAACTTTCATAAGCAGGTCCCTACCTATAACTCATAATAAAATTTCACTCATATAATTGTATTTGTTTTTAGTTTTGCTGTAAGCAAGATTCATGTAGCAAAAAAGAAGACTGGATCTACAGATGAACAGAAACAGGCAGGGAAGAGGGTGAAGAGTGAAAGTGGTATTGATAGAATTTACATGCACCTTAGAAAAATACAAGTCCGTGATGGTGTTGAGCAGGATAATGGTGATTACTTTCAGGGAAAGAAAACAAAATTATGCTGGCTGTTGTAGGAGCCATCAATGTATGTTAAGTGACCTTGCTCCCTGCTGTGAGGAATTTCTCCCATCTTAAATCGAGCAAAAACCCAAGGAAATTCTTAGTGTAAAAGATTCTTATGGCAATCAGTGGTATTGGATATGTTTGTAGTTCCTTAATGTTTTGGTTGGATTGGTATCAATCTTTTTGTGTTTCATTGGGAAAAGAACTAGCTAATTATATATATAAATGAGATCTATTTTTTTAGTCTGTTTGTGATGTAGTGGAAAGTGCATAGTTAAGTCTTTGAAATGATAGTAATTGGTGTGAGCAAATGAATTTCAAATTCTTACCCTTCTTCCATTCCTTTCCCTAAAGAGGGACTAAGAAATGTGACAGAAAAAAGTACCAACTAAGTAATTGTCTTCTCTTTGATGGAGGAGTATTAGTTTCCAGCAAACTGTCTCAGGAGCTTCCGGAGCTATAGGTAGTTGTTATCACTTTTAGTAACTGTGATAGAAAAGTCTTGCGCTTTTTGAATCCACATAAATCTAGCATCCAGGATGAATTGTTGCAGGCTCCATACCTTTTTACTTCTTTTTCATTTTTGAACCTGACATTTTCAAGGTTCGTTGGGTGCTTGTTAAACTTTTTATGAAAATATTTTAAAAAGGTGAACAGCTGTTCCCTGTATTCTTTACAGTTTTTTAGAAATCTGTCACATCAGCATTTAATCTTCCCTTTTTCTAGGGCAAAGAATCCTTAGTTTATTCAGTTATTCCTCATTAAAAAGCTGTCACATACATTTCTCAGTCCTTGTTACCCATTTCTGTACTTTTCAAAATTGAACTATGTAACATTTGTGAGATGAGGGGGTCAGAAGATTGTGTAATAATGACATTTTCTGGTTTATTACATATTTTCCATAGTGTATATGTATATTTCCATATATTCCCAACATCTGTTTTGTTTTCTTGGCGATTGTTGATCACCAAGATGCATTTTCATAGAATTCTATCCTGTAACTCCGAGATCTTTTCCCTCAGTGGTATCCGCTAGTTCAGGGTCACCAAAATATATACAAAATTAGGGCTCTGGGGACTTCTGGGGGTTTGGTTTGTTTTATTTTTTTTTTATACGCGTCACTTATGAGTTTTTTATATCAAACTTCACATACCATTTTGTCTCCCCATCACTCAGTATCACTAAGTTCTCGTCCAGGTCTTCTCACCATCTTTTTACTACACAGGGAAGTTAATAAGGTCAGTAAAATATATGATCACTATATTTACCTCCTTTCTCAGTATGTCAAATAGCATTTTACCTAGGACAAGGCCTTGTGGGACTTTATTAGTTATTTCCCTTTAAAGCAGACCATTCTTGGCAACTTGTTACTGTCCATTTTGTTAGGCTGTTCTGTAATCTCTGTAATCAACATAATGACTTGAGACATCTACCAATATGTTCTACATAATAAAGGATTCTGGTTTGGAAGCATTCCTACTCTCCAGTGTGAACACACAAAAAACCTTTAAATCTGTTTGTGGTGACCTTATTCTGACTGTTGCTCTTACAAATTTCATTTCCTACAGGCTTCTCTTTCAGAGTACCTGCTACTGAGGTACTCAGAAATGAATACACATTTTATGCCTTTACTTTAGAGATCGTTAAACTTTTTTTTTTGTTGTTAAGTTTTACATCTAACTTGCCAGCGTTGGTTTTTTTCTCCCACTGTTTCTGACACCGACCGTTGGAGGTAAGATGGCATCCTTGAAAAAGTTTACTTTGTTGCCGAATGATGCTCGGGGAAGTTTTGTTCTCTCTAAGGTCTTGATAATTTTAATTTTGCTTGCTTTTATTTTTTTTTTTTTTTAGTAGTTATTTTCTTAACTAGGAATTTTCATAATTTCTAGCAAATGAATTTAAAATATCATGTTGTTAAAATAAAACCAGTGGAAATATTTTACTGTATAGGTAAAAGAGACAAAACGAATGAAACAAACAACCAACCATCCTCTTATCCTCATGCCAGTGGGCAGTTTATTTTCTTCCAGGAATATATGAATTTTCTGGGTTTATCAGTTAATTAAAAGTTTAAAGAAAAATAAGTCTGCTGGTTTATTTGCGATTTTACAAGAAGGGATGGCTGAGTTACTAAGTTGTGATAATGTAATGCCATCTCTTTCTCCAACTCAGAAAAGCCTAATAAGAGTCTTGCAGGTGACTTAGTGAGCTGTGGATCAAAAATGAGTAGGCAAGTTTCAGCTCTTTTTTGTTCAAAAATCAGAAATTAATGCAATTAAACATGACAGTAGCTAATGAAAGACAGCTTTGAAGTAAAATTTAATACTTCTATTAAAGTTAGGCTGTTTGCACAGTACACAAGATGTTTAAAGTGTATCTCCAGCTTAATCAAAACATGCTGAAAAACAAAGGAAATTTTCAGTTAAAAAAAAACAACAACAGAACATCATAAATCCAAAGGGATTATAAGGCAAACAGACCTTATGAAATAATTTCTTAGTGTTATTCTGTCTCAGTTTTGACCCTTCCCTAAATTTTTTCATCTGTTGAGTAAAATTAACCTCTGAATTGAACTAATCAGGATTAAGCCTATTATATTACTAAATTTTGTATGTAATTGGATAAACAATATTCTATATATATCATCACAAGTCATTGAATTCTATACAAATAGAAGAAATGTCTACCGGAAGAGTGCAAATCTTCATGTGTAAAATTGGTATACTAATATGGAGTTCACTTAGTAAATTGCTGCTGTTATTTTGGCAAGCTGTATAAGTAAGCAGTGGAAACTCAATTTAGTAATATTAAAGCGATTTCTGCTCTTATAAACTTAGCCATTTCAAATACTGAAATTTGATTATTGAATGAGTAAAAGTAATAATTCTCTTTTTTTATTCTGTTTCATATTTCTGTGAGGATCTTGATATTTCTCTTTTCAAATTAATTCTTTTTAGAACACTTTCTCAGAAGCAGTTTTTAGCTACTTTTGTTAAACTGAAGATAGTGTTTAGTATCAAATTCAATTCAGAGGACATTAACCTCAAAACTTGGCAGTGTAGTCAGATATGTTACAAAATCACAACTCTAAGTTACAAATCAACAAGGCATTCATAGACAAAGGGGCATATAGATTTTAGAATTGGAAAAAAATAGTCTCTGAATGGGGAAAAAAAAACAATTTCTGAACAGATAAACGACATTTTACTAAAAATTCCTGGGTTTCCTGCTGCAAGGGCAAAGTTAAGTTTTATTTGCAGCTTTTAGTGAAACGTTATTAGTATTTTCTTCTTATCTAATGTTACTTTAGAATTGCTAATAAACAAATAAAACCACTTAATGAGGGAAGCCAGGTCAGTTTTGTTTTCCTACTGTAATTTTACTGTCCTTTATTTGCTTTTCATACACCTCTACATTTATTTCCTGAGGATACTGTGTTTATTCCCAGCCTGTAATACAACAAAACTGTGCTTCAGATTCTTGAAGCAAGGAAATATGTATGAATTAGGGAGAAATTTAATGTTAAGTCTGTTCCAGTAAATTGTATGTGTGATTTCTGCCATACCATGTTGCAGTTATTAATGGAGTGAAATGCTTTTCAGATGACAGCACATGGAACCAGGAAAAATTTAATATTTAGTGGACATTCTATTTAATTAAAGGCTGATGATGTACTGGGAGTATGAGGTGATCATTTAATCAGGATAGATGCTGCTTTTTGGAAGCAGAGTTTTATCTAAACATGAATTTATTTAAGGATTGGTTTAGCTTATTGGTTTTAGTTAACTTTATTTAATAGATTATCGCTACTGTTCTGTAAATTTCTGTTGCTACAGTTACATATCTGCATCTACTTTTGCATGAATCTTTAAATATTTTTTTAGGTCTTTAACATACCTTTTGTTGCTTTAAATACTTCTTCAAATATATTGTCCTCTTCTTTTCTAGATTTATTATGAGAGTTACTAAATGGGACTGCATTGCACAGCCAGACACCTTAGTGATTATATGTACTACCTGCATTTTGTGCAGTCAGCTTCAGAAAGATACGCTTTACTGCAGCTTAAAGCTGTAGTTCTTCTTGACTAACTGCAAGCCAGGAGAATTGATCAGAATACATACAGGACACTAGTCATGAAAAGTGAGTGCCATATGTATATATATTTGTCTAGAGGAATATGCATTAGTTACTTTGCTGATACATAGACAGTAAAGTATTTGCATGAGTATTTGCCAGTCAGGAAAGGAGGACATTACTATTAGAATTTTTCTTGCTATTGACGCCCTAACTCAGAAATGTAGTGCTGCTTAGCAAAACTATAGTGAACTCTGACCCTGAGAAATCTAATTCCTGTGGCTTCTTATTAGCAATCCTAATTCTTCACAGAAGAAACCACAAAAATCTTGTCTGTAGAAGAAACCACAGAAAATAAACAGCAGCCACTAGACGTCACAGTAGAAATTGCACAATTCCAGTTAACACAGCAAAAAATGCTCATGCTAAGCTCCAGAAACTAATAGCCCCCTTCTTTCTAACCTTAGAAAAGATGGATAAGGCTAATTCTTTTGTAATAATACATGATCTAACCTAATTATGCCATTTTGCAATAATACAAGAGAGTGGAAAAACTGAGGCTCCAGATACATCACCATCATCGTACTAACTTGAAACAAAACAGTACTCCAATATGCGCTCTGGCTTTCTTAACAGAATATTTGCTATTACAGTGGTGGTGTTTGAAATGTTAAAAATGAAACAGTACTGTAAGTACTAGCGACCTATTTATAACACAGCATATAAAAATGAAAATTAATTAGCTTTGAGCTTTATTAAATTTTCTATGACCTTTTTCCATCAATACAATTAAGCAGTTAATTCATACCACTTCCTTAATTGAAAATGCTAGGAAGGAAGTGAGGATTGGAAAATCCTGCATATAAAGGAAGTATTGACAAAAAGAAACAGCCGGCTACATAAAGATACTACCATTTTTTTAAACAAAAGATTTCATTGGTAATATTAAAATATTAGTTGTTGGTTTAATGCTGTCACTGGCAATTAAGTGATGGGATAGTAAAACACAGATGTCATGAAAACTAGTTAAAATGCTTGAAACCAATGACACTGCTCCGGAATCAGGATGAGTGAGGAAACTGGTGACAAGATAGATGAAAAAACAGTAAAACTGGTGAACAGGTTAATACTGTAGTATATGAGAAAACTCAGTTAAAAGAAACTGTGCAGACATATAATCATTGGAGTTTGGTTATTGTACCCATTTGCTACTCAGCAGTCTCCAGCAAACCATCTAGCTCGAAAATGCTGTCTGTCTTATCACATGTAGAAGGATCCACTGTCATTTCCCAGGTTCATGCTCCTGCTGGGATAATAGTCAGTCTCAAGCAATGGGAAGTTTGAGTTGTTCATTTTTGGGAGATTCAGGTCTCCATGTACCTGTAGTTACCCGAGTCCAGCTCAGAGAACTGAGTACTAAGTCCAAACTCAGGATAACTGCAGTTGCAGTGGATCAATTTTTCAGTCTGATACTGTATAGATGAGCATGTAATGTGTAAGTGTAGATGCATAAACATAAATGAAAGTGCAATTTTCAAAGCCATCTGTTTAGCTCCTGCTGAGTTAAGAAAAAATAAAAATACTGGGCTTCCGGAAGCATGGCCAGCAACAGAGGTCATTCCGACAGAGATCATAAGCTTTTTTCTACAGAGAAGGTGTTTTTCATTGAAAGCTTAACTGACTGAAGAATGAGAGATTCTGCCAAGGCTAGCCAAGTGTTATACAGCTGGTGTAGAGCTGGGAAATAGCTTATTTCTTCAATGAACTGCATTAAAGCAGGGTCTAAAAGCTCTTAGCTTTTCTATTTTTGAGACCTTGGTAAGATGTATGAGAGTTCTTACAAAACTGAGAGCATTAGTCATGTGTGATTCAAACAAGTGAGCTCTGGCAGTATATATACCTATGTTTGGTTAAAGGCCTTCAGTAGGTATATTTTATATAAATAAAAAAGAGAAGTTGACATTACTAGAGCCTCATTTGTTAGACTGCCCATATCAAATGATGGAAGAAAACATAAGGAGTTAAATACACACACAGAGGGAAAAGGTTGTAAACTCTCTTCCTTCCAGACCTATGTGACATTCTAAGATCTGGAAAGTATAGGAGACATACCTAAACCATCAACAAATGGCAGTACGGTAAAAATGCAAGGATCTTTTGTAACAGATTAGTAAATGTTAAAAGTAAATGAAAAGTCTCTAAAGCTTTCAGAAAGCCACCGAATTAACATGAGCGCTAATATTGTTGGTGGTAAAAAATTTCTGTTACATAATGTATGCTTTGATTTTAAAGGCTCGAGAACACTTCATTCTCATTTTAAAAGTGTTTAATGCACATTTTTAGTTAGCAAAATTGTGTGCAGACATGAAAAATATAGATAAAGGACTTGTGTTTGCTGAAAAATATTAACACATGATGTGGAGTTAACAAAATCAGAGTTTTTTTACATTCCTGCTTGCCACCCCGTACTAGGATGATAAGCTATTTTTAGCATCTCATATAGAATATAGCTATAGTTTTCTGTAAGATGATGGGATAGAATTTCACTGTTACAAAGGTTAGTGGCAAGGTTTGCCTTAGTTAACTAAATCATCTATGTTTTCATATATCTAACCAAGAAACAGAATGGAAAAAAAAAAAAGAAAAAGAATTAAGTAAATAATAATTGATGAAAAAAAACCCACCCAGAAACAGCAAAGAATGGCTGTATGAAAATCTGAGCAAATTAGGAAAGTAACAATTGATACTTGTAATTTTTGCACTTTGAGCCTCTTGAGAGATAACTTACGAACAAAATGGAGCAGTGGTCACTGAGGTTCTGGTCATGATTATGGTCACTGCTCCTCGAACCACCCCAGTGAGTGGTCTGGGGGTGCACAAGAAGTTGGGAGGGGACACAGCCAGGACAGCTGACCCCAACTGACCAAAGGGATATTCCATACCCTATCATGCCATGCTCAGCCTATAAAGCTGGGGGAAGAAGGAGGAAGGGAGGGACTTTCAGAGTGATGATGGTTGTCTTCCCGAGCAATTGTTACGTGTGATGGAGGCCTGCTTTCCTGGAGATGGCTGAACACCTGCCTGCTGATCAGCCACCTGCAGTGGCTGAATTTGTTTTGCTTTGCTTGCGTGCACGGCTTTTGCTTTACTGTCTTTATCTCAACCCCTGAATTTTCTCACTTTACTCTTCCAAGTCTTTCCCCCATCCCACTGGGGGAGAATGAGCGAGTGGCTGTGTGGTGCTTAGTTGCCAGCTGGGGTTAAACCATGACAATGATCCGATACGTTATCTTGGCTCTGATTGTCCTCTGTCAAAAAATTCTAAAGTAGAGAGAGGGGCATTTTGGAGATAAGAAAGGAAAACGTTTGAATCTCAGAATAAAATAGTTTCTGCAATAGTTTAGAACAATGGAGACCATGACTGCGTATCCTTGGTCTACCACACATTTCATGTCTGACCACAAGAGCATTCTTTAAGTTTTCTCCACTTTAATTTCCAGTCTGCAAAATAAGAATAATTGTGTAGAAAATAATATAAACAAATACTTAGATTGGATCTACTTTTGCTTTCTATGCTTACTTGAAATTTGAAGAGACTGTTTCATAGCACTACTGTCAAATTGTAAGATTACATAATTGCACCAAATTATAAAAATAGCTAAAGTGGAAGAACTGCATAGAACAAGATCAATATACTAAAGATTTTATGTCACCATAGAAAGATAGTACAGAAGATAAATTGATAGGTACAATGGGCTTCAAGTTGTAGTGGGCAACTCGTAGGCCCGAATATCTTGACTAATACACACATATATCGAGTCATTACAGGTCTTCTATCACTTCCACTTACGAGTTCTGTAGTTCTTGTGGGCATCTTCTCAGGTTTGTAGAGACTTACCTGCCTTCTGTGCCATGCTTCTGTACCAGCTGCTTCTGAAACGCAGCCAACCTTGAAAGTATAGCAGTGGCATTCATACAGAATTGCCATCTAAACCAGTCCTGGTTTGGGCTCGCTCAGGTGTCTCCAGTCACTCAAGCTTTCTACAAATAGTATAGCTGAGGACATTGACAAAGTGAATGGGCCATCTTATGTATTCTCTGATAACATAAGACGGAAAACAATGAAACTGGAAGGCAATATGCTTAAAATTTTAGAAGGAAGTGTTTGAAAGAAACATATAATGTAAGGAAACAGAATCTTTGAGATGGTTTAATAAAATCTAAAATAGTTTGTTTATATGGTTAATGAGAGTCCATTGAGCTACTTTGGGCATGGTGTGAAAATTATTATGTAAACAGTCATGTTTCAGGGCTTAAGCCAATTATTAAGACCACCATCTGATAAATCACTAAAGCATGTTAAGAATATGCATGGTTTCATTCAAGGCAATGGCATTCATGCTTAAAGATGGTATGCATTTGAGTGCTTTACTGGCTCAGGAGCTAATAGTTAGTTGTTAGAATGATAATACAACTATGTGCAGGTTCTTTTGAAGGTGTCTATTATGTCCTTCTTTTACTTTCCCCTAAAACAAGTAGTATAAGTTACTGTCAAAGGCAGGATATTAGGATAGATGGACTGATAGGTGGCCTGATCCCATAGTTAGTTCATGCTCTTAGGTTTTCCTGTAACTAGCAATTTTTAATGCTAGGGGTCCTTTTTTCCTTTTTCTGCGATGCATAGAGGAAAAAAGAATTATGAGCACTGTCTTCTGCATGATCTGTCTGACCTCTCTAAAAATAGAAGAGGTGTATCCACTAGGAAATGTAAATTATTAGAAATGTATATACTAGGAACAGATAATGGAGATTACCTTTTTTAAACGTTATATAGCATCCAGGTTTTTTTAAGTACATTCTTCAGCAATGATGTCACTAAGCTTGTAGCCCAAATGGTGTTCTCATTCTTGGCAAGTAACATTAAACAAAGAATGTATGGTTTTCAAATGCTGCTCAGATTCAGTAAAAAGCATTTATGCAAACAAAAGCTGTTGTGTCTAGAAGCTGTTGTTTATCTTTAGAATGGAGCCATGTTAATAGTCTGAACATGCTAAAATGTGAGGTCCTAGATGCACAGAATAATCAAATTCTGATCATCTGACTGTCACACTGTGATCTGAATTAGGGCTACGTGCAAGAGAAAGAGGAGATTCGAATGCTGAAGCCTCAGGCCCTGAGTAAGTTGTGCACAAATTAGATACCATAGAAGTCTCATTTATTCTTACTTTCCATGGAAACTATAGTTGTGTTTCTAAGGTTTAGCTGTATTTTCTTGAATGTCTAGAGAAAATGTATGTATAATATGTATAATAATCATGCTGCATCTATATACAAGTTTACTGATCTGATTAAACTGATGTCTGTCTTTTCTGGAATCTTGAAGGACATGTACATTGAAGAGACATCATGAATTTTGGTTCAAAGTGGTTAATGTCCATGTCCAAAATCATTGAATTCAATAGTGGGATCTCAGTGCTTTTGGTGTCCTCTATTTTCTGATGAGTGTGTATAATTTTATGAAAGGATATGATGGTACTGAGTGTGAATATGTAGAGTTAATCTTGATATTCATTTTCGAGAGAATAACCAAGGACAGAAACTTTTTAGTTGAGAATAGTATCCCTAATAGTAGATACGAATATACAAATAGATATGAAGTAGAATAAGAAGTGCATTCATGTCATTTGACTGCCAACATGAATTTTCAGTTTTAGCTTTCCAGCTTTTACCTAAACATTTACATTTCGTTATAAAACAGCATATAGTGCCATTTTTGCATGGGCCTGCCCTTCTGTACTTGGGATGGAAGTCATTCCTATGAGGATGACAGACCACTGGAACAGATTTCCCAGAGCAGTTGTTGAGTCTCCGTCCTTGGAGATATTCAAAAGTTGTCTGGGCATGGTCCTGGGCAACCAACTCTAGGTGGCCCTGCTCTGATTAGGGGGTCTCCAGATGGTCTCCAGAGGTCCTTTCCAACGATTATCATTCTGTGATTCTGTGATTTCATTGCGTCCAAAAAAAAGAAGGGAAGATATGTGTTGGTGTTTAGATGAAGAATTCTGTTTATAGTAGCATTCAGAGCTATCTTTGTGAAGGTACTCAGCATGTCACAGTGAAAAACTTTTAAAGTTTGCAATGCAGAAGAGTTAATATGGTTCTCAATTTTCTTCCTTGTCCTTTAGTTCTTTTTTACCTGTTAGTTGTCAAGCAGAGAGGAGGCAAGTGACTCTACTGTACTTGATGTGTCTATAGTGGGACCTGATAAGGACTGAGCAAAAGAACAGGGAGACAGCCTTACTCCTCCTAATTGGTGGGTGCCACCAAATAGGGAGTATGATATTCTAGCCAGGCAAAGATTTGGCAAGTGAGAATAAGAAAAATACAGAAAATAATTTACAGGTCTCCTTTTGGGGAAAAGTGTATATGACTATTCTGTGTGTCATTTTATCTGGATGGCTGTCCTAATAAGTTGGCATTCCTTAGCTGATTTCAATCACATTTGACCAAATGGGAAAGGTCTCAGCAAGAAGTTCCCTTAAGTCTGAATTTAGGTAACAGAGAAGGATTCATTAAAGGTCTAGTTGAAGAAAAGCCTGAAGCTGTAGTCATTGCCAAAAAAAATCTTAATTTCTTAAGCCACAGGAAACACTTCAAGTGGAGTTTGTATCTTTTAAAACATCTGCTTCAAATAATGACAGGAAAAAAAACATCAGGAACCAAGTGTTAGTATTGATATTCTAGTGTGACTTGTCTAAATATTTACCTAGTGTCCAGGAAAAATGAGAAGAAAACAAGAAAGGAAGTGGAAGATTGGAGGAGAAAAGAAAAGAAATGGCAGCTATATGAAGTAGATTTTTTTTTTCATTTAAAATGTTCATCTATGTATCTAAACATCTTTTCATCTCAATATCACTGTGACATTCAGTGGAACAAAGAGGGAACATCTGTATGTCAGCTATGTACCATACAGTTGAAAGCACAACCTCCAGATCATTTGGATAACTGTATAATTATAAAGGCAAGGAAGACATTATAAGCTGTTTCTGAAGTAATACAAAAGCAAAATAGATTGTTAGTTTCCACAGGTTGGTTTCTCATTGCTTTCATTTGTTCTTCCATGTTATTAAGCTAGTCTCAAAAGGTATGAGGAAAGAAAAAGGAAAATATAAAATAACGAAAAAGGATGAGGAAAAAAAATTAACTAAAATGAAAGAAAAAGGAAAAAACAAAGGTTAAATGAATACTGTAATAAAAGTAAGAGTTATCAATTGAGAACAAAAAACTCTGATGGAGTAAAATTCTTCTGTGCAAAACCAGGACGTTTGAATCCATTCTGGGAAGAGTTTAGGGTTCCAAAACTTACTCAGCAGTGTTTTCAAAATTTATTTGGCACTGGTTTTGTGGACAGAGTTGATCATTCTACCTTCATAACGATTCCACCCTGTCCTGGTTTGAGGTAAAACTGGACCAATTTTGTTCAGTAACTTCGCTGCTTAGCTGGGCCTCTTCTAACTACTGAAATTAACAGCATATTGTGCAGACAATGTTCGCTCTCTCAGAGTGATAAGACCTATGTTTATAGCTGATGTCCAGGCATGGTATGTGGGAGAAGCTCTTGCTTATACTTATCGCTGTAACAGCCAAGGCCAACCAACTTTGTTGTTTGCCACGTTGGAGGGTCGGAAGTGGAAAAGCACAGTGGGGTCCCACCTGCGGGGAGGAGCAAACAGTCCAGGTGACCCAAAACTGACGCACAGGGTATTCCATCCCATCTGCATCATGCTTAAAGCTGAGGGTCAGATTCCTCTCGCTCTCGTGCTCGCTCTCGCGCTCTCTCTCTTTTTTTCTGCTCTCTCGCTCTTTCACTCTCTCGCTCTATTCACTTCAGTCGTCTGCCTTTGGTCCCGATCCTGAAGGCAGACCTGGAATCCAGTTCCCGTCCGCCACTGAGTCCAGCCTGGGACTGCCCCAGTGCCAGCCGGTGTCGTGATTGTCATCTTGGGAGCTTGATACGGTTTTGTATATATTTCATTATTTCCTTGTATGTTATTATTAATAACTCATTAAAGTAGTTTAGTTTCTTCTAAACTCTTTAAGTCTCTTTTTCCCTCCTCTGCCTCTCTTTTTTGAAGAGGGGTAGAGGGGAGCATCTGTCGGTTCCATCTGGGGTCCCCCACGTCCCCAGTGGCCGATTTGGCCTAAACCACGACACACCCTTACACATATATGAAGTGTAGGTTTTCCAAAGACTCAGAAATTATATATTCTTGGTAGTTGCAGGGAAGCAGAACCCATATTTTTCTCTCATTTAAATTAGAAATAGCACTCCAAACTGCGTAAGTAGTACCAATAGACTGCAATTGAAGCAGTCAGAGACAGAGAAGGAAAGGTTCCATTGTTTGGGAGACAGAGAAAGTGGTTCTTTGTCCTCTGCTGCTGTGAGACATTGCTCTCTCCCAGTTGAGGGAGAATATTCCAGGTTATTTTGGAATATGAAGAGCAAACCTATGACTCAGTGGATTCTTGTTTTCTCAATAATATAAAAACCGTATCACTTACACTTTGAGGCAGCCATGGAGTTGGGTAGATGCCACACAACTTGCTGTTTAAAATGGTGAAAAAAAATTAAAAATTCCATCTTTCTTCCATCTTTCCAAATGACGGGTTTTTTTCTTACTTGATGACAGAATCCAAGATCTGGTTGCTTAATTTTAGTTGTTACAGTAGGCCTGTTACATACAAAAATGTATATTTACCAATGTCACATTCCATTTACAGACCAACTCCCAGTGATTAGGAACTGATAAACTTTCCTACAGCATGATACAAAAATCTCTTTATCATCTGTAACACAATCTTCCTTGTATAAAACTGAAATTAAGTAATCTCTGTGGATTATATTTTCTATTTCTGAGATCTCTGAGGCAACTGCATATGATAATCTTGCAGTTTGCTATGCCAGTTACTAATTTATCCCTAATAGTTTTTGTAAAATTATGTGCAAAATAACAATTAATGATGTTTGCTTCACATACATTTGTGTCTCAGATTTGGAGTGTAAGAAGTTCTAGCTGCTAATTTAGCTTTGCCCAGAGAAATTTGTTGAGAAATTTGTGCATTCTTTCTCTCACCTGCAACCTCTCGTGTGATAATTCTTTGGCATCTAATTAAATAGTGACCTGGGATCAGATAAGGTCATTCTTATCTGAGTACCTAGTGGCGCAAGCCTTAATGGAAGTTAATAATCTTTCACATGTTTATGTGTCTTTTGAACTTGATCCAGGCTGTGAAAATAATGTACAAGAGACAGCAGTGTGAACACACTAGAAAAACAAAAGAACAACTTAGTTTAGTATTTTAGACAATCTAACCTGCTTTTTGCTTCTGTTTCTTTTTTTTTTTTTTTTTAGCCTTTAACGTTTGTCCTGGAAGACTTTTTATCTACAAAGGTTATAGCAGCTCAGCTAGAAAACATGCAGGAGAGTTAAATGTAAAAGAAAATTGCAGTAATGCAGTTGGAGTAACACAGAGCAAGAATCAGCTGCAGGCAGGAAATTTTATCATGCTGAGGTAAAAATCGTTTTGCAAATTTGCCAGTCTGCTGAATAGACCAGTCTGGTAGCTTGTCCTCTTACATTAGCTCCCTATGATGTAACACAACCTGAGTGTACCCAGGGAAGCAACAGCTCACAGTGGGAAGTGTTTGCCATTCATTGATAAGGCAAGTCATGACCATTTACCTATGGGTTTTCTATTGTGGATTTGTACTTTGAACTACAGTGTTTGGATAGAAAAAGGGGGGATTTCTAATGGGATTCTTCACTTTTAAGAAGTTTCTTCTTAAGGATATTCTTTTTTCTTTTTTTTGAAAATTCTTGAATCTCACATTACTGAAGAGGCAGGTAAATTGAATTTCAAACTTGCATTGGAGATAAGCCTCCCATATCAGAGACAGCTAAGTATTCCCAACAGATCAGTTTAGCTAGAAGCGTAAATATAGGTGCAGAATTGTAGCTTAGGTTTTGTGCTCACAGGGGTGTTAAAAGCAAAGGATTTTCTTTCCACCACCCAGTTCTTAAATCTAGGTATAAAAAGGTCATGGTGTACTGAATGTCTACTTGCTTTACAGCAGATTGGGTAGGAAACAGACATTGGCCTGGCTCTTTGAATTATTTGAATGAAGTTGAATGGATGTTGGGGTTTGCTACTATTTTAGAGAAAAAAATGTATTTATACTAAAGATGGTTTTGTTTGAGATACCCTGCAAACAAATCAAACCTACAACTCATTATTGTCTCAAATGATTACAGTACATTGTAAGTTAAACCCAAAACGACACTTTTTTCTATGCAATAGTGTTTTGTTGTAACTATTATTATTATAACTACTAAAGGCCAAAAAGTTCTTCACTCATGTGCACAGCTTCTATTGCCAAAGATCCAGCAGTTGCCCCTAAAATATTCTGATTTTCATCTTGTTGCTATAGCTGCCTCTTTCATCCATGCTGACGAAGCTTACGGTAAGAATGCTGTAATTGTAACATGCTCCTTGCTGTCTTAAGTAGTTTTCACAGCCGTATTTTCAGAGTGTTTGTGAAGCTTACCATATGGTTTCCACACTTCAGCGCTGACCAGACTCTGGCTATTACCAACAAACATGAACAACACTTCGTCAGAAACTCATGTTCTTTACTCCTTGCATCTTGCATCAGTTCATTTTTGCAAAAGATCTGTAATAAACTAGTCTTCATTAAAACAGGAGAAACTGAAATCAGTTATTCTATATATGTAAAGCTGGTGCCCGCGCCCAGGACACTAATCTGTGGCTGCTTTACTAGCACTGTTTGTCCTTGCACACCTCTTGAATTTACTTTATAGTTACTTTGATCAATGACTTAATAATGATAAAAGGAAAAAAGCTCAAAATACTCACTAAGAGGGTACTAAGCAGCACTATTATGACAAACAACACAACTAATTTATGTGAGCACTGCCATCTTTCTATTAGCCTGTCCTTCATTTGTGTGTTCACCTCTCACTGTAGTTTTCTGTCCTAAATTTTAACGAGGAATATTTTGGCACACGCGTGCTTTTGTTTGGCCTCTAAAAAGAATTCTGTTTCCCATTTTGTCATACATGGTGGAATTTTAAATATATTTAGGTGCTAAGTCATATTGAATTCAGACAGAATTAAATGCTTTCACAAATACCTTTACAAATGTAGCCACCTTTAATACAAATACTAATTAGATATGTATCTACTACTTTGGGAATGCTATGATCCAGACAATATTTTTTCACTCATCTTTGAGTTTGCACTGTAGGAAGTTTTCATGGATAGGCCTAGGAGACTAGTCTTCCTCCAGACAGTAGAAAAAGAAAATATTTCTGTTTAGGCTGAGCTTTCCAGGGATTATGTCCTATATAGAGAATGGAGGGTAGTACAGGTGGCTGTGGAACACTGGCTGTGGGTATCACTTAAAAAGAGTAACTTTAGTTCATGCAGTTATCTTTAAATCAAATGCTGTCATAGGGAAGGAATATATTCACAGTTAAATGCTGTATTTTTCTTTGAAGATTTTCCTAGGTACTTTAAGTAACCTTTCATCTGGCTAGAAAGGGTTCAAATAATAACTATATGAGTTTGCTTGCCAGGCAACTTTTAAGGTAAGACAACTTCCAGGTTTCTAGGTTTTCACAATTAATTGTTTAGTTCTGTTTAGTTCATGAATTAAAAAAAAAAGAATGACTTGTCTGACTTTACATTTTTGGTAAAACCTGTGATTTTGGCTTACTGAATGGTACATTCCAATGAAAGTAAAAGAGAAGCAATCCAGTTTACCATTGACGTAAATCAGTACAGTTTCAGCAACTGCTGCTTTTGCACACTAACAAATCTAATATTTTAGCAGCCTAAAGACTAGAAATAGCATGGCTATGTCCACTGCTAAGGCTTCAGTAGTATAGACTGAAGATAGCTGAGTCATTTCTCCACCCTGAAAGATGTTAGTGTCTTCTGTTTGAGCTGACTCTGCAGGTTTCGGGAGCACAGAATGGCAGATTCTGCTTTGTGAACTTTACTCACTGAGTAACAAGGTCTCTTTCATGTGTTCTCAAACCTGAATGGAATTTTAGAAGGTAACAGTTCAGCTGCACGTCTGTGCAAAGAAGTTAAGAGCAGTAAGACCATTCTATGTCTTTCTCAACTTTGGGATCTGACATGCAAAAGTAAAAGGTGCAACGTACTCATTTGCTCCCCTTCCAGACCAGGCAGCCTGAACATAAATGAGGAGGATTAGATGAAGCTACTTGCTGAGGTCGGCTACTATTAGCACATGATAGTGCAAATTTACAGCTAGCGCAGCCCATAAGTCAGTTTGTATTCTTCAGAAGTGCCAAGATAGCAAGAAGGAATTTCTGATTTTCTGAACCATAATTATTTCCCCAGCAATCTAGCATAAGGTATTACCCCATCCTTTACACCTTAGGCCACTGGAACTATGGCAAGGATGCATTGTCTGACTCTCCTTAAGTTTTCTTTTCTTTCTTTGCCTTATTGCTTACCTGTTTGGGTTTGGAAATACTAATTTGTTAGTGTTTATAATGTGCAGTCATCTGTTCCATGCAGAATTCTGTTATAAAATCATAATTAAGATTAAAATGAGTGGAAGCCTAACTAAATATGATCTACATAAGAGACTCGATATGGCTTCTGTAAAGGAAAATTCTGCCTTACAGATCTCTGGGTGGTCTTTTAGAGGATCAACACATTTGTGGACGACATTGTTCCAGGCAATATAGTCTGTGTAGTTAAGTAATGCATTTAATGAAGTCCCTCATTGAAAGCTTTTAAAAAAATTAATCAGCTATAGAACAAAAAAGAGGGTCCTTGCATAGCTAAACGGTGGACTAAAATATCAACTAAGGAGGCTAAGTGTAAAAAGTCAGTTTTACAATGGATTGGTCAGCAGCGGTCTGCGCTAGGATCTGCTTTATTCAACGTACTCATAAATTACCTGGAAGCAGAGGTGAACATTGAGATTACAAGTTTGTGGAAGATACGAGGTTATTCAGGGTAGAAAGGAGAAGAGAAGACTGTGAAGAAGAACTTACAGAACTCAGTGGCTGGGCAATAAAATGGTAGTTCAAATTCAGCATAGATAGATGTGAAGTGATACACATGGTGAAAACAGCTCTGGAGTTGTTGTATATGTAAAATTGAACCAGCTGTTGCCACTCAAAAGCGAGATTCTGAGGTTATGACCTTTAGTTTCATAAAACATTGATTCATTGCTCAATGACAGTCAAAAAAACAAATCAACTGTTAGGCATTTTCCGGACCGAAAACAAAACAGAGAACACCATTATGCTACACCATTATGTCACCATGTACATTTATAGTTCAGCCATGTTTTGAATACTGTGCATGTTCAGATCCCTTGATCTCAGAAAGGAGTATATTAAAACTGGAAAATTTTCAGAGAAGGAAAAAACGGTGATGAAGGTATGGAGTTTCTATAAAAGTGATGGATTAGCAGGCTAGGCATTTTTAACTTGGAAAAGGGTGATTTAGAGGGCTGGTGACAGATGCACAGACTCCTGGCTTTCATGGGGACAGTTGATGCAGATCAGCTGTTCACTGTCTCATCTCATACAGAAACTAAGGACCATCAAATGCTGGCTAAGCCAACTTCAAAACAAATATAATATGGTAGTTCTTTATGCAAAGGGCAGTAGACCCATGGAACTGCTCGCCAAAAGGCATTGTAGATGCTCATATTTATGTGTATCTTAGGGGACAGTGGACAAGCACTTACAACAGAAATCCACTGAAGATTACTAAACAGAAAAACTCCATTAAGCTCAGGAAATTGCGTGACCTGAATATAACTGGAGACTGAGGGACTGTTGAAGGGAAAGTCAAGTCTGTTTTTTTTCTGTTGCTCTTCACTGAACATGCACTTAAGACTGCAGTCAGAAAAAAAATACTAGGCTAACCTGGTTTGAATCCATAGATGTATTTCTGATCTTATATGAGCCTTATTTCTTTTGCTCGGCTGCAGATGCTGAGCACTCATGCTGAGAATGTAAGAAGTGCAAATAATGTGTTTCTTTTTTAAAAACAATAAAGACCAAAGTCACCCAGTTAGAGATTGTTGGGCATGTGGTGTTCTGTGTTATTAGGCTATTTAGATATCTAAGTAAGAATTTAGAGCTGATATTTTTATAAAACATTAAGGGAGCCTGGCTTCCAAATCTGACTGAATTGCAGTTGGGTTTAGATATTTCATAGTATATGTTGTCCTTGAAAACTGGGGCATAAACTAACATATAGGCAATATTAGAGAGTAATGATTCCAGTTAAAATTATGTTGACTTTTGCACTTTAATTAGGGATCCATCTCTTCTCTTATTCTTTAAGATTGTTAAGCTGCCCTACATACTTTCAATGCAGGGTGAGTAGAAACTCATGTTTCTGTTTTAAATTTTTATCCCCAAAGCCTAAAAAGACAAAAACCCAAAACGTTCAAGACCAAGCTGATGTAATTGTGATTTTCCAGGAAACATGACTGTTCCATAAATGTATTCTGTTGTTCATTCAAGCAGAACAGTGCTCTTTGCATTTGCTGATTCACTGAGGCTTCTATAACACTCCAGAATCTGTAACCCCTTAGAATGTCTTTTTCTGAAGAATCAGCTGGAGGGGGGGTGTCGTTCAGCTAAGACTCAAGAAAGAATTATGTGGTTCCTTAATGCATATATTTCTTAAAACCTCAAACTAAACAGTTTAAGATCTAGAAGAATATTGCTGTCCAAGATTATATTAATGCTTTCAAATATTCCATCTGAGAATTTATGTATGAATGGACATTCCCAAAGCATATGCATTAGATTAACATTCAGTCCACCACAGCTACAATGCCTAACATTTTCTTTAATGAATTCCAGGGATTTAAGAAGAGTATATTTTACATTATTAACTTCAGCTTAATGCTATTAACAGCAGTTAATCCTCTTTTTTGTTCAACTTCATGAGATTTATGCAAGTTTAGGATTTTGAAAATAATATTGTTACATTGGTATAAAACTACTAATGAAGGGATAAATAGGGAAATCACTATTTACTGTCTATCCAGTGAAAATTCACTGTCTATCCAGATGCTACCATGCTGTCCATCATTAACATACCTACTCAGTTCACAGTTAAGTAAGTCTTCTAGTTAGCACACTAGGACTCTGAATTCCATCCGAAGACTCCTGCTGACTGATTAGAAATTTAATCCATTTATATATATATATAAAAACATATCTAGTATATCAAGCAATCTAGTACGGAATTTTCTTACTACATTAAGGCTTTTGCGTGTATTATTTGTTGCTTGCAGTGTATATTAACCCTCAATAATCATAATCTTCTGTAAGGTTAGCACATCACTTTAGTTCGTAATGTCAAGTTAACGTGTAGTAAAACAATATCAAGTAGTAGACAACAGCCTGTTTCTTGGTCTGCACATTTACTAATCATACAGTGCAAAAATTCAAAATTTTTGAGTTGGAATAAGAGGTTTTTTGAAATTTTAAATGAAGGATGGAAAACTTGCTAAGAATCTTGCTACCAACATCAGTACATCCAGGACTCAAGTCTAAAAATACAAGCAGTGTAGATCATAATTTTTTATTTTCTTTCTCATCCTCTAGCTCTAATAAATGATGCTATTAGCCAGTTTGCTTGATGGCATTTAGAATTTTTAATATTTTAGCATATTACAGAATATTTTAGCATAAGACAGAATGCATTAGTTCCTGTGTATTGGGCCTTCATTCGGGAAGATGCTTAATGTAGTTTGTCACTTTAAACAGGAATCATCTTGTTTGATTAAGAGCATTGTTCAGGTACTTAAAAGTTACACTTGTGTTTAAATTCCTTGCTGCATAAGAGATTCATTTCTTAAAGTAACATGCCACTTCTGACAAAACCAAACAATTTCTGTCTTGCCAACAGATGATATGTGTTTGGATTCAGGCAAATTGCCAGAAAGGCTCCACTGTATTATCTTTCTCATATTCTTAAAAAATTGCCCTTAGTACATCAGAGTGCCTAGCGTGGGCAAATCTATTTGAAATTCAGATTCTAAAGTGGTTGCAAATGGCTAGTTTAGGAGCAATGACAATTTTAGTCTACAGCAGAAGTGCTTTGCCTTGTTTTCTTTAGCCCTCTAGGGCAGATTTGAGACTTGTGCCTGTGTGGACATTTTTTAATACGAACTGAATGTAGTCTGAAAGTTATACTTCTGATCAGCATAGTAGATTTATTTTTCCTGTTCCTCACTGAGAAGCCAAAATGGGTGTTTGAAAAGAGACACAGCTGGTACAAACAAAAAGATTTGATTTTAAATTACTTTGGGATGTTACAGTCTTTTTCTTCCTCTCTTAGTACTTCTAGAAGATTGAGAGAATTGTAAAAATGCTATAATGTTGACTTTCATTCTTACAGTAATCTTAGTGTTTGTATTTCATTTCCATAATGAATTTAATGTACAACTCATAAATAACAGTAGCTACCAGTAATTCTCTGAGCACACTACGGGTGTCATAAAACCAGAAATAGCATTTGTACCTTTTGCTTCCCACTAACGTTTTTCATTCAGACCCCTCCAAGGTCCATGTTAAAATCATGTTCCACTTCTGCTAGCGCCTCAGGTGTGGACCTGTTAGACCCTTACAGACTTGATCCAAACAGTCGCAGAGCTGGAAGGGAAGGCCCCAAATTCCAATGCAGCAGAACAAGTACTTCAATGAGTTGCTCCTATCCCTTTGTATATCTGCATTATGAGTTATAAGACACCAGCCTTTGGTTATTCTGGATATATCTGGCTATCCCTTCAAACAGCTGTACTTCATGTATTTCCAGTGTTTGGTCAAATTGCATGTATATATTTACAATTTGATGGGAGCTGAGTAGCATATGTCAGTGTTTAGCTGGTCCAGTTCAGGGGGAAAAAGAATACTACTGCACTCTGTGGTGATATTGCCACCTCAGTTTTTTGTGTCATAAGGATCTGCTTTAAGTCTTCATGCAAGCTTGTTGCATGCACTGAAAGTCTCTGGCTGTGCCTGCTTCTGTCCCAGTCTGCTGTGGAGATGTATGGCTACATAACATAAGGCAGATACGGTGATTCCCATCACTTCCTTTTCTTGCCTCCACAAGCCAAAGTTGCCACTCCTGCCATTGATCAGGGTGGACAGTATTTTGTTTCCATACTATGTGTTGAAGATAAGACATTCTGAGCTTGCAAGCGTACTTTGGACACTTCCTTCAAGATCTTCAAATATTCTGTAAGACAAATTGGTGAAAACTTACTTGTGACCTTACTTGCCTGTTTTGCACAATTGTTATAAGATGACAGCAGTTGGGTTTTCTCCATTTCACCTACGTTGTTAAGTCTTCTGAGTTCTTCTGTTTGGAGACTTTATATGAATCCATTACAGAAATGAGGGATTAAATGAACAGAAAAGCTATGGAATCTTTTTAAACCAACAGGAAGATGACTCCACATTAGAATTCAGGTGCAGCTGCCATTTGCACTAAGTGAAAAATTTACATCAATTTTCTTTTAAGTGAAAAACTCGATTTTTGTTGAAATGCAGTTTTAAATTCCATCTCTCCTCCTGAGCTGAGGCTTCCAAAGGGGATACGATACACCTTCTTCAATGTTCAGTGGTTGTCTGGCTCCCACAATACATCACAATATGTCAGCAAGAGCAAAGACTACTGTAACAGGAAAGGGAGTCAGACTCTATAGTATTGCGTATCAGAACAATTACAATGAGCTACAGATCCAGCAATAAAAAGTTATCTTGAAAAAGAAAATGGGATCTCAATATTTCAAACCTTTCTTTTCAGAACCAGTGTATCTCAGCTGTAATATTCAAATGCAGATCTTAATATTGACAAGCCATGAAATTAAGAGTAAAAAGAATTCACACATTAATGAATGGCATCCTAGAATAATAACTATATGGTTGATTAGTATATGTGTACATACCAACTGCCTGCTAGTTTTCAATTTCTTTGAAGGACAGAGTATAGCTAAAGTCATCTCTGCAACATAAAATGTTTCACATAACTTGGATTGGATCCTATTTCCTATGAAGTCAGGGAGAATTTTGCCTTAGACTTCAATGGACCTAACTCTTGTCCAGATGCTTATATAGTCATTTGAGACAAGGCAAAGAAAATGAAAGAAAAACCCCACTGTTACTCTATCTGATTCGCAATTAGCACCAGCATTAATGAGTAACATGAGACACAGGACAATGGATAATAAGGCTCACAAAATACTGTAATTTGGAGCATGCCAGAGTTTCTATGTTCAATTATATTGTTATGTTGTATTTTAGAAAAAAAGCATTATAAATACTAATTCAAGATTTTTAATTGAGAACAAGTGCTAGTATCTTACTCAATTAAATAATTAGCAGATAGTATGCCATATTTCAACTGATGTAATGTGTTAAGAATTGTTAATGAACTTCAGTGGTCTTTGGACCAAGCATGAATGTAAACGTACAAAACTGTCATGATTTTGTAATTAGATGTTTTTATTTTTTTTAAGACTAGATTTCAAATTAAGTATGGTCTATTTTAACCCTGTGGGCAGTAAGTATTTCCGTTGATTTGTTTAGTGCAACTGTAATGTAGTTAGCTTCATCCTTCTACCCTTGAAATTAATGGCAAAATTCCTGCTGATTCCAGCAGCAAAACCAAGTCTACATCATAACTAACCACAATTCCCTCTACTCCTCCTTCTCTCGCCAAATATCTTGTTTATTACAGAAAATTAATTTTAAAATGTCCTTTAACTAATGATCTGCTGAAAGACATTCAACTAAGTTAAGAAACAGGTTGCTTAATATGAGAAACAAAATACTTTGATTAATGGATTTCTTTTTTGATCTGTGCATATACCAAACCTATGGATAGAAAGGAGATGTTTACATGGTATATCATGTATTGCAAACACTAAGAACATTTAGACTAACGCAGTTTTCCTGTTTAAATGTATCTTCTGTGTTTTGTGTGGTACTAGTTAAAGCTTATTATCATACAAACTAAATGAAAGAGCCTAGTGAAAGAGGCAGTTGTCAGATCCCACATGATGAATTGTAACTTCAGGCATCTCTGTTTAAATCTCTGCTAACCTGTTGCCAATTAGTGACATCTGGGACCAGATTTTCTTTTATTTGAAGCAGAGGCTTTAAGAAGTCTTGACTCTGGGGAAAAAAAAAGACATAAAAAAAGGAGACGGGAAATGTAATAACAGAAAGAACTTTAAATCCAAGTCCCGTATATGATTTTACAAGCAGTGTCAGAATATTTTTAAGTATTACAGCTAAGTGTAGTGCTTTATACCATGATGTGTTAAAGGTCTGATTTTACAGTGATTGGTATTTTTCCAAGTCTAAGTTTCAAAACTTTGGCTAGGATTTCTTAAAGGGCTTTTCTTTGTCTTTATTTTTAATAAAGAGATGAACTAAAATATCTTTGAAGAAACACTAGTAAACTTCCTATACTACGTATGACATACAGAACTATGTAGGATACTACACCTTTTTTCCAAGATTTGGAAATCCTCGTGTTGTAAATTGGCACAGTTGTGTTGAAATGAGTGGAGCCATAAGGATTTACACAGTTGAGAATGTTGATGCATATATATTTATACTTCCTTTGCATTTTTGGTTATATGACTTCTGTTTTTCTTCATGCTATGGATGACTTTTTAGACTATGCATCTTTTCAGTCTTTCCCTGAAATTGTGGCTGGAGTGCAGGAGTCCTGCACTAAAACATCTAACTTACTGAAGTGTACAAATGGTCTTTTAAACAAGAATTCTTAATTTTCAGAGACACTGAATATTAGCCTCCCATGCATGCTGGAACTAGGGATGTGTTGATCCAAAAAACAGGCCGGAATAAAAATGCATGCACATATATATAAAAACACAAACAAGCAAAGAAATACATGCTCAAACTTAGCCTTTTTGTGGTGTTTCACAAACAATTAAGGGTGCTTTTCGTATGTATTAGTGTCAAAAGAGAAGCTGGTAATTTAATTAAATTTAGGTATTTTTGTGTGTGCATCCCAGAAAATACATATCCTGTTCTTGTGATAACTAAGAGTGCTTAAACAATTCATTGTATAAATGTAATTATACGTGCTATAGTGACAGCTCCAATCCCACACAGCAAAGGAAATGTCAGTCCACTGTCCCATGTACAATGGAAAACAGCTATTCCTTTTACTTTTATTTCAGTCCTCTGAAGTAGAGAGGAGCACCATGAAAATTCCTCCAGATAAAATACAACCTGGGTGGTAGATTGGAATGCCAAAGCCAAAAGTGGTACAAACTGAGTAAAATGTGAGACAGACAAACTCACTCATACTTTTTTTTAAAAAAAAAAAAGTATAAATTTTGAACAGTGTCACAAGGGACACAAAGAGGTAGACAGACTGAAATCGTTATGTGTGTGTTCTGGTTCTCAAGCAGTATAAGGCCTTTGCAGTGATAACGTATAACTTAAAATTGCTGCAGGCTGCTGTAGGTGTTGCTCAACCGTGTCTGTTAATAAGAAAGAGGTCATAAACAAGACCCTTTTGCATTACTCTGAACAGAACAAAGGAACTTTAAAGTGACTTTATTAATCAGTGTGTCACAAAAGCAGATAGTAACTGTGGCATACAAGGGTTCCATGACAGCCAAAGCAATCATCAAAATGACTGTAAAGAAAAAAAAGATGGCAAAACCACAAAGAATACCAGGTATGAAATAATTAAAAAAACAGGCTGAGATGGAGGAAAAGCACAAATGTCTTCTCGTTCTTTGGCTGTATTCTTAAATGAAAGCTTTATAGATGTTTGTTCAGAGATATGATAGAAGCTTTCTCAAGGACCTGTGTTAGTTAAAAAAAATAAATTTTAGGAAGAGGTATTTTGAGGTTCCCCTGTCATATTTCCAGATGTAAGGGCCGTATAGGACGTAAGACCATAGGAAAACATTTAGAAAACACTGCAAACTGTCACAATAAGCTTGAAAGAACTCATGCTGAAAGCAGCATAAAAGCAGATGAAGTCTTTCTGATATGTACTTTTTTGACCTTTCTATCCTGCTAGCATAATAGTGAGGACTGTATACAGTCACATACACAATTAAGTCTCGTGTCCATCCTGGCTGTGCTCTTAAGAGCAGATTTGTCCTTCCAGCAAGAAAGATCTCTAGTTAATCGTCCATCTCAAAAGCCATCAATGTGATGAGAAGCTGTTAGCAATTTTCATGGCTTAAAGCTTAAGTATTTTAACTGGCATCTAAAGCAAATATTAAGTATATTGTGTAAGGAGGAGTCATGGAATGTAGGAAGAGACAACAGATGAAAAGAATTCTTTAGCCTATCATCAAAAAAGGGTTTCCCTTGTTTTTTATTGAAAGTGCATATACCATTATTACTATTATTAGTTACTGTTTATAGCAAGGCAGTATCTAGGGATCTGTCTTACAAATGGGATGCCACAGTGCCAGATTCCATTAGCAGTACATGGCTAATGTCTGTGTAATCAAATAAAGGAGTGATTCTGCCATGTATAACCATGCCTGAAACAGCTTACGTTTAGCTAACACAATGAACAACAGTCATGGTGATGTGACAGTCTATTTGCCTGTAGTCTACTGAAAGTCCCTACTACTGTGTCTTCACTCCTGATTAAAGTGAATATGGGATACACTTTCCTGAGATACACACTCTTGTGTCTGTTCTCCAGGAAAGAGAAATTCAATGACAAACTGGCCAGCTCTTTAAAAAGGAGAACAGTCATTGCCTCCTTCACAGAAGAAATAAACTCAGAATATCAAGAAACACTGTTCTACCTTTTCAAAATCTAAGGACAGTCTTAGACATGTAAAAGCAATGCTGACATTATTATTCATGTCCTCTTCCCCAATACTGAGTTGAATAGAAATCTAGCAGTGAAAACTTCAGGAGCTCCAGCGTAGATTTTGTTACTAGAAACAGAACAGCAAAACAGGAGAGAATTTACAGACATTTCTAGTACGGCTGGCTTTTCTAAAAAAGGAAGTAGATCACTGTAACAACACATGAAGTCAAAAGGACCTCAAATTGTGTGAGCTGTCAGGAAATACAGAAGAAGGCATGAGTGGCATGAGTAGCATGAGAAAAAGATTCTGTTGACCTATGATGGAGTCTGGCAAATGCTGGCTTTTAAATAGCACCTGTGAAACAGTAGTGAAAGACTACAATTCCCAATATGTACTTTGGAAAATGAAAAGAATGAGTGAGCTTTTCTGTTGAGGACACTTTATATAACCCAGCTCAGTAAAGAACTTAAGGGCATATATAAGTTAAGGTGTGTGAGTAATCCCACTGTAGTTAATAAGACTATTAAAAAATGATTAAGTGGTTTGCTATATTGAAATCAGACTACATACAATCTCATGGGAACAAGTCTTACAGCACTCCAATAGAAATATTACCATTACTTCAGTGGCAGTTACTTGCAAAGTTAAAGCTATTCTTAGCTTTGTTCGTTCAGAGCAAACAGTCAAATTTCTTTCACCTAGGAACAGAACAACAGTACTTTAACATCTATAGGAAAACTTCCCCGAGTTCAAAAGAAAAATGCATCTAAGTGGCTAGAAAGACTTATCAAGGGAACACAATTTATTCAATGACCACTAACATGTATCTGCATTCAGTATGTTTAGCAAAGCGCTGTAAATATGTAAGATCCTCAGTATATTATTACAGAGAACTCTTCATGGTTGGATTTTTAGGGGGCTTGTTGCAGTATGACAAAGTTGCTGAATTTTCTGTTACATGTTGAATGCAGAGTTTCTTGTTATCTGGTGACAGTTCAGGACCTGGCTTTCAATCCTTTTGTAGTGGTCAGGGAATGGGCAGCGTTAAGTTGCACACAATGCATCATACAAAACATAATGCAACCAAGCCAGTCATGTTTGTAACATATAGATAAGTAGTAGAATATGCACTATAAAGTCCAGTTATGATTGATACTAATGTCCTGGCTTCAGTAAATGAACCAAACAAAACAGTCTTGGCTTTTGAGATGGCTGCTGCTAGGTGGAACGTATCTGAGGAGCAAGGCACCTTATAACTAAATGAGTATAGAAATTTCAGTAGATTACTGAAGTAGATTGCTAAGTGTTTGATGGAAGGTGTGGAAGTATTATCTGTGTGTCTCCATACTTCGTGCATATATGTTCTTTAAGTGCTTTTTTTTCTATTCACAAAGTCGTCTTTATATTTCGATGTGAACAAGCAAGCTGAAACATACCAAGCATAGTAATGAATGGTCTGGTGTAAACATACATTTAAATCAGGCTTAATTCTGATAGCTTCTGAAGATACAAACCAATATACTAATATTTCACCAAATTTTGTATATTTTAGTGTATTTATAATGAAATGTTGGACCTGATGGCAAAACATTTCATCAGTATTCATTTAAGAAACATGAGTTTCTTTCTGAAAAAAAGAATGAATTTTTTAATTTCCATGAAGGCAAAACCGTCAGTGGAACCATTGGAAGATGTAAATCTGCATAGGTGCTTTCACTTATAAAGTGAGAAGGTTTGTTTTACTCCAGGGTAAAAGTTTAGGGATAATTTATGATGCTAGTTTTGTCTTAAGGATTTGGCAAATTCTCAAGAATAACAGCCTTAGTAATTGTACAAGGTCAGTTCAACTTGTAAGCAGTCTGGATTGTGGTCTTAACAGAGGCAGGTCAGTTTCTTAGGCAATCTGGGTTTTCCTTGTAGGGAAGAGTTAACAGCAGTATTGGCCCCACTGAAGTCCATGGGAATTTTGCCAATGATTTCTGTGGAGCCAAGATTTCATTCGTCTTTAGCAGAGCTATTAAATACACTATAGTGCATAAACTGAGGGAAAAAGTGAAAGCTACAAATAAAGAAAGTTCTTTTTCTGGATTCATGTTAATGATTCTGCAAATGCTTTTCTTACTAGCTATCTGCTTTATGAGAGTTAAGACACAATTTATATTGCTCCTGAATACACCTATTTAATGGGAAATCTAAAACCTTGAAAGAATCCGGTTTTCTGACTTGCAATGAAGCTATTACTTACATGCACAAGTTAGATCCTCGTAACGACTGGCCTGTATGTTTGTGGAACATTTCAAAAGTAAAGTACAAATTATGGAATAACTATCAAAGCAAATGTATATATCTGCTATTCAGCTGGAAATTTGGCTGGCTATACTGTTCTAAGTTTAGAGAAAAGAATATGAGAGCTATTCTGAACACTAACATTATTCTAATATAGACGGCTATATAGGATGCTGCTTTTAAACACAGGAAATAGAAGTTAAGCTAAAATTGGCCTAAATTACTTCATACCACATTCATGGAAGTGAATGGCTCAAGGTTGCTAGTTTATAACAGCTAACTCTTATGCAGCTTTTTTAATTTTATGGAGCTCAAAACATTTTACAAATCAGGTTATTCTCATAGATAAAATGAGGCATAGAGAGGTAAAGCGTCTTGCCAAAAGACATCTCATAAGCCAGAGAGAGAGCTGGAAACAGAACCTCTGTTCATGTCTGCTGAAACTTGCTGCTTAGCAGGCCACATTTCTCCCTGATAATTAATTCCTAAATAGTTAGGGCTTGCAGGGGGTGGGGGTCATTTCTGAGAGGTGACTGAGCATGTTTTTTATACCTCCCTTTGGTGTAAGTTGCTGCTGTCTGTATGTATGTCACATCCTCTTTTTTATACATTGCACTGGGGACTGGTCTTCCCTCTCATAGGAATATCTCGTTGACCCAGTCCCAAACTCTATGACTAGATCTAAGAACAGTTGTGAGATCACAGTTGAAAGAAATAAGAGTGAGAGAAAAGAGTTTTCTGGAATAAAATGGGTAGTACAGGGCTGGTTGGTTCGAGTTTTTTTTTGATGGAACGTAAATTCTGTTGCTAGCTCTGTTTCCGGAGCTCAATCAGTAGCTAAGAAAGGAATGTCAGAGTAGTATCTGACAGACAGAAAACTCATTTTTTATGCAAAACTTAAATTATACTCCAGCTCTTCTCCAACGCCTCTGAGCCAGTCTCCTTGGTCTCCTCATCTACATGGGCTGTGGCTAATGAAATGAAATGAAGATGTCTGCCCTGAGACCTGGGAGCCACAGGGTACATGCAGCATGGAACAGCTTAACCCATTAAGCTAATCTGTTTATTTTTCCTTTTGCAGCTGTCCAAAGATACTCTGATCCATCCACCCTTCCAGTTAAGAGCCAGTGTCCACCAACTTCATGGATCCCAGATGTCAGCCAGTTTCTGCAGAATCATGCCAGAAAATACGGTAAGTTTATAATATTTTTCTTCCAAACAGTTTGCTACACTACAATAACTTTTAAATTAATTTGTATTAAGGTGTCCTGCCATAGCCACCGCTCTGAGTTGTGTAAGCATTGTGTAAATGCAAGCCCAGCTCCCTGTGTATAATATTATTAACATGTGTTTGTAGAATCAGGCCACCAAGGATGATCTTGGGTTTCTGGGACAAAGATATTACAGCCCAAGGCTGTATAGTCTAAAAGATGTGGTTCATGAGTAAATAAAGTTTGGGAAACTCTTAAAGAAACTGAGACTGAGGAAAAGAACAGAGGCTGTCTATGAGGATGAGGGAAAAGGAGGAAACCCAGTATATATGAATTTGTTGTAGAGCTTTATCAGTGTTCATGCTCTTTCTGCTGACTGTCTGCTTACATTGTACTGAGTTTAAATTGCAGTTTCTACTGGTAAGATACAAGTTTGCTGGCAGGCTGGGACTGTTTGCATATGGATAGAATGGGTTCTTTATTAGACTTATGCAAAAACATTTGTAAATAATACAGCAAATTCATAAAACAATAATGAAATAGCACTGAATGAAGCAGGTTTTAAGCAACCATGAAGAAACACAGCAAACTGTGTGTTCCTGATTTTAAGCTATTAGATCCAACAGACTCTGGAATTTTATTTATGCAAACCTGAAATGTCTTATATTCACTTGTATATTTTCTCTTTTCCAAAGATCATTTGGTCACACACTTGAATATTATTTTTGTTTGACAGGGATGGAGCTCAGATTTATCAGGGATGTCAGGAAGGGAAATGGCCTTTTGCCAGAATAGCCATTTACTTTATTGATGGCTTTCCCCCACCCTTTATAATGAGATTTTATTTTTGTTTGAACCATGAAAATAACCATTGATACAGATGCTGATTGACAAATTTAAGAGTCACCCTCTGAGAGACTGCAGCTGAAATAATGACTGATCCCTGCTGTTGTTATATTTGTGGAGGCCCCAGGCAGAGTCTAAGGCAGATGCCATTGTCCCCTTCAACCCATGTGTGCATGACTCACACTGCTCTCCAGTTTATCCAAATGAAGCCCAGCCTTCCTACGTCTCAGGTCCTGGAAAACGCCTTGCCTATTCACACATAAGACTAGCTTTGCCTGCAGTGACATGAGAGAGTCTAGAAGGGGAAAGGAAATTTATGGGAAGGGGGAGATCTGAGAGGCTGGGAGGATACATCTCTAGAAGGAGAGGCAGGAAATACCCCATGAATGTCAGATTGAGTTATTCCTGAATTCTACAAGTAATGCCACAAGGGAAATGACATGGATCATCAAAGCATTCCTTTATGCCCAAATAAACTCCTCCTCATCTTAGAAGCAGACCCTATACATATTAATAGAAAACCAGTGTGTGTTTTGAGTGTCCAAGATAGCTATATTTTTTTTTTTAAATCAGACAGGAAAGAAAAGAAAATGTAGGCAACACTTACAAAATGGATACAAACTCCAAAATGGGTAAAAAATCAAAAGGCTTAGAAGCAATTATGTTGAAAAGGGCTCAGGGTTATTAGTCCCGGTCTGGAATATTTAACTGATCCATGCAAAGAGGAAACAAATGTTCAGAGATTAATGTACAGTGAAAGGGTTTGTCTGTACAAGGAAAGCTCTATAAAGTAAGCCAAGCCTCTTCTAACAGTCTTTAGGTATTTGAAACATAGAGCCCAGGTAGATACCCTGGTTTGGATACAACCATCTGTATTGCTACCCATATGGTACAAACGGCTTGGCCTATTGGCATCCAAATAATTATCTATATGCATGTATGTAATATTACTTATATATGTGCTTATATATATATTATTTATGTAAAGAGTAGTCCAAATTTAGGATGGTTATACATTTAATCTGACATTGTAATTATGCTGGAAGGTGTCCTAAGCCAGCTTCTGTGAGTGACTTTAGCTACTAGATGCCATCATAAGCCAGATGGCATAAAGGTGCTAAGGTCAGCCTTCTTGACTAGTCTTGGAGGCACAATTTCATACACGCTAGGGAACAGAAGAGGAGCTCAGTCCTCCCGTCTTCCCTTGCTTAGCTAGGGCCTGGCACCATTAAGGCTGGTACCCATTTGGTGTGGATAGTCAGTAGTTTGCGATCTGAGAATGAAGACGAGCCTGCAGTGTGGGGGACAAACTGACTTATTTGAGGGGAGGTTTTATTCCAAGCTAATCCCTAACAAGGAGATTCTAAGTGCCTGTGAAGTGTCCGCAAGCCACACTACCCTAAGGAGCTTTGATGGTCACTGATGATGCAGAAAGCACTGAGTACATAGTGACAGTAACTTCACCATAAGTACAAGCCCAGAGATATATTAAAAACTAAACTGGATTGATTTAGACTCAAAATAAGCAACAAATTGTTATCTGTAATGCCATTAAAGGTTTAAAAAAATAACCAAGGATTACAGTGCATCCATCTCTGAAAACTCTGACAAGGTTTTTTTGTGAAAGGTGTGTTCTAGTTCAATCATAAAACCTACCTATGCTATTCAGAAGGATGGGCAAGATAGATAGCCAGAATGGAGTCCGTAAACCTTGAAAATCCATTTCCAATATTAAGATGCTAAAAACTAAACATTTCCAAAACTTCCAATATTAAAATGATTATGTGACACAGTTGTTGACACATGTCTTTTGGACAGAGGCCTTCCTTATTATTCTAATTATTTTTTAATTCATAAAAGATTCAAGTAGTGTTTTCTCCAGGAAAGAAGTCAAGTGCCAGTTGTACTTTGCACATACTAGTGTCTAGAGCTAAGCTGAGTATTTGTATGAGTATAGTTATGGATTTGCCTACTGTAGAATTTGGGGTCTGTTTTTTACAGTAGGAGATGGTAAGATCCACACAGGCTTTTCTTAATCCTTGAGTGTCGATAGCAGTCAGTGAAGGAAAAAGGCCTTTTTATGCATCTTCAGCGTGGAACACTACCTTAAGGAGAGTCAAAAAGTAGCTTCATTTTTTGCCATAGGAGCCAAGGAGTTTCCCTTCAGTAACTATGGGTGGATTTCATTTCTAGGTGAATGTATTTTCTTACTTGCAACACCCTTCCTGAAAACAGGGAAGATACAGCAATTTCTTTTCCCTCTCTTTTGCCCAGCTTCTAGGACAGATGGGTGGAGGACAAAAATGGCAGGATTTGGGAGCTGCAGTAGAACAGAGGAGCTGGGAGGCACAACAGCTGGGACTATGGGGCAGTGTTGTTCACCAGGCAGAGGTTGATGTCCTTACATACGCTTATTCAGGCCATCTCAAGAATTCCCATTCCCATGAAAACCAAGTAGCCAAACGACAACTGTGAACCTGCTGCCATAGATGGTAATGGATTTGTTAGAGTAATTCTAAATTCTTTGCCAGTCTACTTGCGTGTATCTACTCTCAGAAAGACCCTTGGAAATGACTTGCGCAATGATTTGTTACGCTGTCATTACTCATTAATCTGAGCTTCTACAAATGATTTTTATTCTTCTGAAGTAAAAATAAAATCCTCATTAAAGAATTTGTTTGTTTTAAAAGCTACACAAAGGATTACAGGGCCTTTGCAAACAGATGTAAGAAAAAATGTGGTTATGCAAAATGTTCCCTCTCATAAGCCTTTACTTTCCATTGACTTCCAGGAGCTTTGAATTGAGCCCAAAGTGCACGGCTTAGCTCACTGCAAAGCTTGGGGTCAGTAATTAGAATCACATGTACTCGAGGCCACTGAATCTCATTGTAGGTGAGAGTGCCGATTTAGTCTGGAAATGCAAAAAACCCACCCCGAACCAAGGAAAAACCTATTATCAGATCTGCAGATGACCATAGCCGTGATAGTTTCTAGAAATATTTCTTAAGCTGTTACTTGAATTTGTCTCATTTCTGGTAAAGGGCTTGTGGTGGCAAACTAAACAGGAACAAGGAATTCTTAGTCTGGAGTAAGAATGTCCACACATGGTGTTAATCAGGGTAACACCATGTGTGGACAAGCTGTTACGTATGACTTTACACTGGTTTAGTCAAACTGGTGAACTTCTTTCTACCCACCTTTAATCAATCAGGAGAGGGTTTAGGAAAGTGAAATAAGCCAATATTGAGTTGAATCCAGAGTTTCTATAGAGGGGTTTCCACCGGTTCAGTTAAGCTGGTACAAACTTTAGACAAGGTGTGATCTTTGTCAGCTGCCTCCTGCAGCTGTCTGATAGGTGAAAAACAGTAGTTTGGAGGTTGTGATGAAACACTGCCAAGGTCCCACTATAACTGATGTAAGATCCTTGTAAACTGTGTTAGGGCATTTAAAGAAGACACAGAAATAGACATGCATGTGTAGAGAAAGGAAGCAAGAAATACCTCTAAATAAAATCAGCCTTCTATCCTCCTTCCCCTTTTCTAGCTGCCTCTTCCCAATAAAATAGAGAAAAAAAACCCAAACAAACCAAAAAGAAACAGGCGTTGAAATAGATGACCTGGGCAGGATATGATAATGGCATTAAGAGCGTGGATAGGGGTCAGTTCTTTGATGTCTCTTCTGGCAGTAGAGTTAGGAGGCACCATGAGAGGGTTGGTGGAGCCAGGTTCAAAAGGAACAAAAGGAAATGGCCCTTCACGCAGTCAGTGGTAGATCCATGAAACCTGTTACTGAAGGATATTTTGGATGATAAAGGCTTACAAGAACTCATGGGGAGACAGGATAAATACCTGCAATAGAAATTCACTGGGGGCTACTAAGTGCACAGAAACCACATTCCACTGAGGAAATGCTCCAAACTCAAAGCAGCTGGAGACTGGGAGAGTAGTTGGGAGAATTATCACGTATTTTCCTTGTTCGTCCTCTTCCTTTGGTGACCACTTACGATCATTGCGGAAAACAAGCTATTGGGCTAGTTGGACCCTTGGACGTATTGGCCATTTTTATGTTCTCGTGTAAGAAAAGAAACGAGCAAGTAAGCTGGTGCAGAACAAAACATGCATGCCTTCAACTCTTGCTGCCTTAAATACTTTTTGCAGCTGGACATTTTGAGGAGAGATATTCAAAAGCTGAGTTATTGAGTAGTTACAAGAGGGATAGTCCAATCAGAGTCCATGTGGCACAACTACCAAGTAAACACAAAATAACTTCCAACTGTTTTTCTGAGTAAAACCGAGGGCAAAGTGTAGAGGGGTGACGAACTCTCCATTTGTTTCCATGCGCATTTGCCTGCAAATATTATCCCCCACATTATCTTAAAGATCTTGGCAACAGCATAGCCAACTGGGTGCTTTCAACTCCAGCTCTTCCTTTGACCACTATCAGTGTTTGTGTTCCTGTTTAAATAAGATAAGGAGGTTAAAAAAAAAAAAAAAAAGAGGAAAAAAAAGAAGTGAGGGGAGAGATAGAGCAGAGCAGAGTGCCTCATTTGGGTTGAAATTCTCATCCTAACTTTTTAAGAGGAGAGGGAGGAAAGAAGGGATTTTTTTGCCAGTGAATTTCGTCGAAAGATTCTAGAATATCTCTGCTTTTAAAACTCCTTCTTATTGACAAAAGTTGTGTTAGAGTAAAATCCACGGAAAGACCAAGAACGGGGGTTGAAAAATCTCCCCTCCAAAGGTTAAACCTTTCCTTCTCTGCTAGGTGGTTTCTTTTGTTTTGTTTTTCTTTGCTTCGCCTTTTGTTTGTGGCTTTCTCCTACTTGGCACCGAGAGAAGTCGCTGCATTTCTCCTTCGCAGAACCAGTCACGCCGTCCCTAGGTTCACGCTGAGTAGATCTGTAAAGTTTTCCGAGCTAAAAGGAGTCACTTTTAGAGCGTGCGTGGGGGTGGCGGGTAGAGAGGTAGGGGTATCCGAACCAACAGGGTCTCTGCCTCCGAGCTGCGGTGGCGGCTCTGTTCTGCTAAGCACTTGCAGGCTGTGTAATTAACCGGGCAGGCAGTGAATTAAATCTTTGTAAAGCCCACTGAGTGGGGGGTTCCTGCAAGCTCTTTTCCAACCGGTCTCAGGCGGCTGGGATAACATCAGAAACTGCAGCAGCAAGGAAAAAGGGGGGAGCCCGCTGGACGCTGCAGGAGAGCCAAGCCCCCGCTCGGTGCGAGTGCTCCCGCCGGCGGGGAGGTGCGGGCGGCCGATGGACAACCTCCGCGGGGCCCGGCCGCTGCGGCTGCTCTTGCTCCTGGCGCTGGTGCCTTCGCTCCGGGGCCAAGGTAAGTGCGGGGAGCGGCGACGAGCCGAGCCGGTCAGCGGGCGGCCGCCGCGCCGCGCTCCCCCCTTCGCCGCCGCCTCCCCGGCGCCCGCGGGCCCGGCTCTGCCACCGGGGGAAGCGGCGTGGGGTCCCCTGTGTGTGTCGTTCCCTTCCCCGTGCCCCTGGACGTCCCGGGCAGGCTTTAAAGCGCCGCTGCCACGTTCAAGTGAGCAGAAAGGCGTGGCGTGCACCGGCTCCGCCGCAGCCGCCCGCTGCCACCGCCGGCTCCCGCTCCCCCCTCCCCGTCCCGGGGCCGCTGCCACCCGAGCAGGTTAGCTCTTGCTGCGGAGGGTCGATACGAAGCTCCGCCAGGACGGACTTGGCCGCTGGGAGTTGGTGAGTCGGTCCCTCGCGGGGCCGGGCTGCGCTCTCCGCCCGGCGACCCCCGCCCCGTACTCCCCCCCCCCGGGGCCCGGCGCCCCCCGGGCTCCTAGCGGCAGGGCCGGCCGGGGCACCGGGGGCGGCTACGGGGCTTCTGCAGCCCGGTGTCCCGGGAATTGCGAGACGTCAGGGCTGTCGGCGCTGCCGCCCGCCGCAACGAAGGGCGCCCGGTGGTGGGCGTCGGGTTAGGTGCCACGGGGCGGAGGCGATGCGTCCCGACATCGGCGGTCGGGAGAGGTGTCAGGTCTGATCTGCTGGGGACCGAATTACGCCACCCCCAAAATAGGAAACGGGACCAGCAGTTACTTGAAATCTCAGGGGAGCGGGAAGAATAGTGAAGCAAAGGATGCAGGCTTTCTGAAGAGCAAATGTGGAATGTTTATGAATGATACTGTGCGATGTGGTGGCTTTTGGGAGCAGGGATCTGGATGAGGGCCATGACTCCTTTTCAACACTGCATTTTTTTCCTGTTCTTTTAACACTGTATTAAAAGACGACATTAATTTGATTTAATTCAGTGTAGTAATCCAATGCAAATATAACTGCTAAAATATAACAAAGAAACTACTTTTCATATGGTGATAATGAATTTACCGTAGCTAACACATAAGTGACTTTTTCTATTAGAGTAACCCCAAGGGGGCCATCCAGAGTTGAGGCTTGATTATGCCATAGTCCAGGCAAACATACACAAACATACGGTCTCTGGCCGAGGCCTAACAATGGCAGACAAAAGCCGGTGAAGTAAATTAGTTGTTACTGTCACAGTATTTTAGCTCTCAGGTATCTCAGGTATTCTGCTTTTGCTAGACCAATGTTAGCCACTCCTTTTAAAGAAGGCAGGACAGAATAAAAAAGGTTAGAAAAGCAACATTTTGTGCCAGAATCCCAAGATAGCTCCTAATTTCTCTCAGGCAACAGGGCACATCAGCAAAACTGTGGCTTTGATGTTTCAGAGTGAATGGACATCATAATTTTAGGCATTCATCATTATTGTAAAACACCGAATAATTTCATTTTGTAATCTTAGTGTATATTTAAACTTAACTACTGGACTACTTTTTAGAAAAAAAGGTAAGTAATTAGATATATAAATTCAGGTTTTCAGAGTTTTTTGTTAACACAAACTATAGCCAAATTTGGCAATAAAAGGTATATCAGGTTTTATTCTCAAATAAAAATCCATACTCTTAATTTCAGCTAGAGTAAATCCTTAGAATTTTGAAAACAGTACATTGGATAAAATTAGATTTAAATGTCTAACAGCAGATGAGGATCCTTGCTTAGGACACTACCTTTTGAATAATAGACTGCTCAGGTGAAATAATCACTAGTAATTGTAATGAATAATTTAATAACTCCTAGTAACTGTAATTGCTGTAAGAAAGATTTTTTTTCTGCATTATTTCACATGGCCATCTGTGTTTTGCAGGCAAATGAAGTAATTACTTTGTGAGATCATCTGCAGATTAAGTGCAGGCTCCTTGGGGCAGAGCCGGCGTGCCACTGTGTGACTAGTAGGAAGGGGCTTGGGACAAAGAGGAGCTCCTAAGTGCTTTAGTGATACAGTTGCCAAGTTACTAGGAAACATGTTTCTGGAGTACTGCTTCCTCCCAGACTTGTTACCATCAGCTTTCTTAATTACTTTTCCTTACTAATGAACCATCAAATCATCAGTATCTAGTCATTAAAGTCCGCATTCTGAAAAAACAGAAGGAACTGCCTTCACCAGAACTGCCCAGTGCATGTGAATATAGATATGCACGTCATTCTTTGCAAAAGTAAAGGTCTTATAAACCTTCTAAATTTTATAATGCAGCTTTGGTTTATTGTAAACATTTCATTTTAAAAACCCTTTTTTTGCTTATGATGTAAGTTACCATCTACTGAAGAAGATGAATTACACACATTGTTATGTCCGGTCAGTGTATGAATAGTTCATCCTCTAGCTGCGTCTTTGGCATGTCTTGGTACTACAGGCACAGACAGTTTAACTCACTAAACATCTGGAAACATGTCTTTTCAGGGTGAGCTTATAGTTTGTAATAAAAAAAATGTTCCACTGACTTTGTGGAATGAGTTTTATTTTAGGATTATGATTTTTACATGTGCTTTTATAGCAGTAAATTTATAAGGAGTATATGGGCGGAGGTAGGACTTATAGAAGGCTAAATCTGTGCTTTCTTGCCTGCTATCATAGATAAAATCTCTTCAAAAATCACACACTACCAAAAAATACAGTTCTAAAATATGAGTGCTGTCTCTAAATTAGTTTTCAGTTGAGTTTCTTTTTAGTAGTCCATTTCAGACATGACATTTTATTGCAATCAGGGAAGAGCAAGATGTTATACTCTTGTTTTTCATCTGTGTAATTGAAAGCAGACATGTTAGTGAAATCCAGGATGAAAATCCATAAACTAGCTTATCAAGTTACTGATGTATATTTATACAGTTCTGTCAGATTTCAGGCATTATCTGATAGCAGATCAATGCATTTTCAAAAGTTATTTATTTATTGTTGCACTTTAGCCCATTCTGCAAGTTTCATACCAACTTTACATGTGTTTTTAATAAATAGTTGTGTTAAGATCAACTTGTTCTACAATACTTTTATTAACGTTTTCTAAAATGAAAGATGAGTCTTAGACCTCTGTGACTTGACAGAAATAGAGTTACCTGGGACCATAAGATAATTTAAGTTTGGTTTTGTGAGTTATGAATAGATCTAAAGAAGTAGGTGGCAAAATCAATTCAGTAAACAGAGAATATGGGTTTACTAGATGTAGTAAAATGCCTGTAGAGAATAAAAGGGAGTGAGACAGTGAAAGTCAAGAAAGAGGAAGCTGAAATCCAAATAAAAGAAAAAATCGGGGCATGGGCAAGAACTTTAATGGTAGCATAGAGTGGTTTCATATGAAAGAGATAAATGGACAAAAGCTTTTGTGAAAAAGGTAGCAAAGTGATGGTTGACAGTGACAGAGAATAAGGAAAATGAGTAAAGTTAAGAAAGAACAAAACAGGCAGATCATTTTAGCCAGAACAGGCAAAAGTTTTTATAAAGCACTCAGGAAGTGTCAGGCATATGTATTTACATGTCTATTTGGACGTAGGCCAGCTGTTAAGATTTTGATAGTTAAGCCATCACATATAATTAAGCTAGGAGTGTGGATAACATTGCTCCAAGATAAAATGTAGAAGTGGAGGCAGAAGATTGAGAAGACTTCAGGGTGAGAAATAGAAAAATTGTCCACAAAAAAGTCAATGAAGGAGTTGTCAGGAGCAAGAGGGAAAACAGCGGAAGAGGGCACAAGAAGCAAAAAGACCGAATATGAAGGAGGGGAAGGGTCAGTATAGATCAGTGAAGAGCCCTAGAAGAATGTAAAGAGTTACTGGCTGTAATATTTTGTGAGTAAAAATCAGTTTAGAAATGCTCACAGTAATGCCAGGTAAGTGGAGAAGGAATAGTCGAAGTAGTATCTACAAAGGTGATGTCCTGGGTAATTTGCAGGGAGAGTGTGTACAATGCGGGAAAAATTGTGACAATAACCTGCCTGCTTATCAGACCGAGTGATGATTCTTGTCCTGCTGAAATCATCTCTGGCAAGACACTGGTACAGTCTAGTAAAAGTGTTGAAAGTCTTCTCTGGTCAACAGTTTTAAAGAAGAATCTCCAGAGCTAATGCTTTCCTGAATACACTGGCACATCTTCTGCTCATGCAGTTAATGAAGCTTCTTGCCTTCACTTATTTGAACAAGTACCACTTTTTTTCCCAGCTCTCATGACTACTTTGTCTCTGCTTTGTACTCAGTATAATCTACTTCCGACTTCTTAAAAGTTTTGAGAAAATGCCCTTTGGATTTCAAATATGTGCTGTTGGATCTTAAAAAGAAAGTGGATTTCTAGATTCTCAGGAAGTCTTATTCAAATTCTTTTCAGTTAATCAAATTAATTTAAAATTTTCATTCACAGAAACCCAAATAACATCTCTGAGGAAGTTTTAGGTACTTATTACACAAGTGTGGGAAGTACACTATTTTCTGGATTATGGTAGCACCCACAAATGACCTATGCTGGACGAGCATGTGAGATGTTCCCTGCTAAAGGGTTCACTTTGAGGGCCAGTACTGTCAAAATCTGGATTGAGACCTTAAGCATATTAATAAAGAAAGAAATATCTAAAAAAAGCGTTCATATCAATGCTGAAGTAAGTGTATGGTATAGAAATAGTGTGTCTGGTATATTCCAGCTTTTTAGGATGTTTCCTAGGATTTACTAAGCACTGGAAGGATATGCTGTACAAATGCTACCAGCCATACCTCCATTTGAAATACTACAGTCCGCCAGCTTTGAAGCTCTTGTCATTGACTAAATTCCAAGCTCAGAGTACTGAGCACTTCTAATATCGCTACTTTGGCAGAAAAACTGGAAGAGCTAGATACCAATTTGCAACACAGTATAGACAATTTCTATAATAAGGAAAGTCTCATGGAAGAGTTTTAGTAACTTTTTCTCCAAAAGAAAACCATACCTAAATCATTGCTATATGAATATATTAAAAAAAAATGGATTTTCTCCCTGCTCTGTAAAGTCTGCAGTTCCTTCTGTGTTCATTAGTTACTTGATCCTTGTTCCGTTGTGCTATAGATTTCATCCCATCTACACAGTGTTTCCATATTATTCTTTAAATATGGCAGTAGTAGTCTATCAGAACCTTTCATCATTGTCTATCTCTGTTTATTATTCAGCAATAAATATGCCTATACAGTAGGTATGTGTCACTTAAGCAGTATGTAAAAGCATAGTTATTCTTGCTCATTTTCTGGTCAGATGAAAACAGAGAAATCCCAGTGTGAAAATGTTTTTCCTGTAACCATTTGACATGAGCAAATATAGAAATGCCTGAGCATATATACAAGTGATACTCTGAGGCGTGCTGCTCTGTCATATTCTCATATACTTTCTATTTCAATTGCTTTTATTTAAAAAAAATATATATTTTGGACTTGATCCAAAGTTCTTTAAGGTCTATCTAAAGACTGTCATTTACTACAGTACTTTATGAATCATGGCCTTTATATGAATGAACAGGACTAACAGTAGATTAATTGTAACACCTTATAGAAAACTTTCTAATCACACATTTTTTTAAGATTTGAAATGTGAAATTGAGAGGAGATAAAAATTTGTTCTTAAATGCGAAAGAAAAAGTGCCACTTCAGGCTGTCAACACCCTGTGAAGTAATTTCATTTTTTACCTGTTTTTTTCATACAGCGAGGAGTGAAGGACAAAATTTAGCATGTGCTTGTCAGAAAGAGCAGTTCCTGTTCTTCCAATTATGAATCTTTTTTGGAGGTCCACCCGTGTCATGTTGGGGGGTCTGGGTTCTTTAGGCCACCTGTGTCCATCAGAGCTATGAATGTACCCTCTTTTTTTCATGTTCTTTTGAGTATGTAAAGTCTAGGACAGCCATTACTTCTACTAAGCTGTTTATACGGTGTTGACTCAGTGGACTCCAGTATTAAATTTCTCTCATTTTCTTCATGTCTTCTAGAAATCGTCAGAACAGCCTTCAGTCTTCTAGTCTTAGTATCTTTCAAACTCCAGCCTCCTCGTAGAAGACCAAAAAATAACCTATCCAGAAAGATGAAAATATCCAACTTAATTTGGAAAGACGGAAAAGACATTCACGTGAAGTAGCAATCCTTAGATATGGGTTGTTGAAGTGTGTAAGAGCCTGTGTGCAAGAGGTAGTGACAAAGGAATGGGTTTAAACAGGCTTTTGGAGCAGACAGTGAGGTAATAATTAAAAATAATTAAAAATTCTCTGTCATGAGGGACATCAAAGCACAAGAGCACATTGCCTAGAGAGATTGTGAAATCAGCCTCACTTGATATTGTTATGAACAACTAAATATAAATCTACCTGGAACTGACCAAATTTAAACAGTTCTGTCTGAGAGTAGTGGCTAGGACAAGATAACCTCTTGAGGGCTCCTGCATCCCTGTCTTCTGTCATATTTTGGTATGTATATAGGATGCCTTATAGTTTTCCTGCAATAGGTGGAGTCTTTTCTAATTTTTTAGTAGCCAGTTACCTTTTTTTGAAAGATTTTTTTTTTTTTTTTATTAGAACTTAGACAAAATAAGAAACCCCACAGTAAAGCACTTACTTTCCCCACCAGGGAAAATAAGGCATCTTGTAACACACCATTGCCTTCCTCAGACCTGTCCTTAGCACCAAACACAGCAGCTACCTCATCACCACCTATTGCCATGAAAGATTTTAAGAGCTTCTTTTATTAACTGCAAACAGACACCTCATAAAATGAGGTTTGGCCGTATCTGAAAAATTCCCCTACTTGTGTGATGGCCACTGCTGGTGCTACCAGAGCCACATTCCCCATAAATGAGTGTTCTCCAGACCCAAGAAAATTTCCAGTAAAATGTTGGCTCTTTTAAAAACAACCACAAAACGCACTAACATACCAGGCATTTCCTTCAGGGTGCTGCTGCTCTAGTGAGTGTGCTAACTGGGTTTCTTCAGTGATTTCAGCTATCCTGAAATAATCACGCTCAGCTGAGAATTCGTCTGAAGCCAAAGGTTCAAGCCCTTTAAGCCTGTTGAGGGAGAATGTCATATTTCTTAGCAGCACATGAACTGTGAGTGATTGTCCATCAGTCCTTAAAGATGTGGTATGACCTCCGTGCTTGGGAGCAAGAAGCACCATTGTCATAGGGCCCTCTCTGAGGGCAAAGAGTAGTCTAGAGCAGGACTGGAGAAGGACAGCTGGTGATGAATACAGCCTTGCAGGCTGCAACAGATGCACTGTGCTGTTGTGCTGTTGTGGGGAATATAAGAGAGGGCATCCTGGCTCCAAATTTCATGCATTTGTTACAAAGTTCAGACTGGTGTATCCTTTAAGGTAACCTGTAAGAATGACCTAGTGGAAAGACTAAGAATAGCTTACTGTCCAAAGGTGACTAATGCCACAGCTCAGCTGCGTCTATTCATCTTACCCCATCAGTATATTGGCATATCTGATGCATGGTTTTGAGGTAAACAAGAATGTCTCTGCAGGAAAAGAAAGGCTCCTATTCACTTTACTTCTTTCTCTGCATATAAAACGGAGGAGAGGCATCTTCATTGCAACTCCAGTTTGAAGAGATCCACTCACAACGTCTCAGATGGAGAATGGTAATGCTTTCCTGCATCGCTCCATTACTCCTCATTCGAAGCGTTTGTTTCAGGGAATCATGAGTCCAGATTTTCTGTTATATGTCTTTCATAGTTCCAGGTCTCCTTCACCCTTTCTTCTACTGTGTGCCCAATCCCTCGGCTTACACACGAGATCAAGATGCAACAAGCCTGTACTTATCCTGTTAGTCTGTTACCAGTTGGACCTTTGAAGTCAGCTGGATGCCCTCTTGTCTAAACATGTCTCTGGGTCTATTTGATGCCTTAAGTGGCCAGCCAGAGCATATTTGCATTGCCAGCAAACAGCATTTCCACAGATTGTTGTAAGGACAGCCAGAAAATCATGACTACAAATCCCAGTTGCCAGCACTTGACTGCCATCCCTGCTACAAAGGCAGCTGACTTGTCCACCTAATATTAGCCAGGTGTCATTGTTCCAAGAACTGTTGGTTTGGCATAGCGGATCAGGCCAGGCACACTTTGTCTGCTCCGAACCTATAGCGCCGTGGAGCCTTGGCCAAACAGATGTGCAGTTGCTCTGTTTTTGTGTCAGGAGAGTGCAGATGGAAAGGGAGGTTGGAAGAGAAAGCATATAACTCTAAATAATACGGATGGCCAATCTGTCATTTTGAGGATCAAATTCTGTATGTAAACTTCGGTTGTTTTCAGCTGACAGTTAGATGGATGAGCATCAGTCATAAGACAGTTTTCTTGACAGGACAAGAAAGGTTTCGTCAGAAAGGTACGCTGTGAAAGTTGAAAGTATTTTTCTTACTGGAAACCTAAACCAATGCATGTCTGTTGTAAGCATGAGTTCCAAAAATTCTGGATGACATACTGTTACTGAAACATGTTGGACTAGTGCTGAGTTTTCACAGAGTCCATCTGCTGCCTGTATCTGCATATGCTAAGAAGTGATAATTGTATGGTGTTTTCTCACGTTCCGTAGTGCTGAGTTTTTTGAGTAAATTGAGTGAAGGGCAAGACCTGCACCACTTTTTACAAACTTAATGAATTAATGTGCTTAAAAAATTGATAACATCTTAATAAGGAGGTGTGACTTTGACCCCTTGACCTGGGCTTACTTTCAAATCCATAATCAACTATAGCTGTTTATGTGGTCTGGGAAGTTGATGAATTAGACGTTCTCATCAATTATTGCACTGAAGGACTGGGAAGTTTTATTAGCACTAGCTTGATAAGCCCACCTAGGCTCAGGTGTAGCTGTGGTTTGATACTATCATCAGCTTTATAACTGTTCCATAGATCAGCACTGAGTAATGAACAGCTATCTAATCCTGGATTGTACATAGACGTTTCCATCAGCAGCAGCTGTACGGAATAGCTGCTATTGTAGATTGTTACTTAAAAGACCTGTCCCTTTGTTGATCTAGCTGGAAGCTACTGCCATGAAAATGATCCAGTCCTTTTTACTTCTGCTTATTTTTGCACAATTCCCAGAAACAATTCAGGGTTTCTCATTCCAGGAATCATGCTTTTGGGTAACATTCTTAAGCTTATCTTTCTTTTGCAGAAAATATTCACTGTAGCAGCTGAATAAGCAATTATTACATCATAGAAGTCTAAGGTTATACAGATTTTAACCACATTTCTTGCTTTGAACTCCTACACAGTATGGCAATTCTGTTAAGATTAGCAAACTACCTTTTTTTAAAACAACCATATGCTCGTACACATTTTGTCTATGTAAGCATAGTTCATAGCTAGCACATGAGTGCATCACATGCACAAAATGTTTTAGTTTGTGTGACCTTTAATCACTTCTTATCTGATAGGTCTTCTTCATGACAGCTTTTGTGAAATTAGAGATCTTGAGTTCCAGCTGTCTTTCTACTGTGCTTTTCCTGAGACTCCTGAAATCTCTGTCAGAATACTATATATACCACCTTAACGTAAGGACAGGCATCCTCGCTGTTATCATACTAACACGACTCAAGTTCTTTTGGATGCCCTGCAGCACATACTTTTTTACAGGGACAAAGTAGTGATGAAACTTCATTTGATTTTATCCAAAATAGACTTGGATTTTCTCAATTAGTCAGTTATTCTGCAAAAGTACTATATCTGAGTGAAAAGGAAGTAAACATGCTACCATCTTAACAGATCTCAGATTTGTTGTGGTATTTTTCTGCCTCGTGATACCAAAAAGCAGAACAATTGCTTCACAAACTTACAAAATGGACCAGACAGTGTATTCCTGCGTGTTACAACTTTCCTGTAGGGTTTCTCCTGCCAAATAAAAGGCCACATTTCAGCTGAGCACAGACAGTATCTTCAGCCTTTCTAGAAGTGTTTTGCCTCTCAGATGCCTGAGATTTCTCTGGCTGATTTGCATGAAACATTACGCACTTGGCAAAACAGTTGAAGGGGCACCAGGTTCAGAAGAGCAGTACTGTAATTCCTGTTTGATCATCTTTGGCACTCCAGCTCTGAGGGGTGCCCATCAACTGCAGTAAAAGACACATGATCACATTCAGAGAGAAAAAAGAACCATCACTTTCTGCCCAGTAAGTGAGATTCTTAGAGATGTCGTAATCAGAGTAGTTTCTACCGTCTGCTTTCCACTGCCCCTTCCTTTCAGACACCCTGCATTGCAAACTTTTAGTTATGAGAAGCTGAGGAGAGGCCATGGCCCCCCATACTGTTGGTCCCCTGAGGAGGGTGTAAGGAGGCACAAATGGCCTCAGCATGAACTGCCCGAAGATTTCCAACTGGGAGTCACATGAACAGTTGAATCCACAACACTGGAAAAAAAAACGCTTATGAGACAATAAGTCTGTCCTGTTTCTAAATACTCATTAACAGTTCTTGACGCCAAAATAGTCTGAATTGATTCCAGTGCAATCAGGAGTTGACACCCAAAGTGTGAGACACATACTTTCTGAGATTTTGAAAGAGTAGAGATTTGTCCACGAATGACCATTTTTAAAAGCAAACTGCAAAGCCAAGCTAGAGAAAATGTTTTCACTGTTTTATTGTTATGTTTTAGAAGAATGGCCTTAAGGGTGGAGTCCTTTTTTTACTGCTTGTTTTTCACTTCCCTCTATTCTCGAGAGATTTTTGGCAGGATCTTTGGAGGGTATGAGTTGTGATGTCACCAAAAAAATGAGCCTGGACCACAGTTTTCCCTCAACAAACTATCCGAAATCCTTCTTTGTCTGGATGCACTTCTACAGACGAGATTGCTTAGTTTGGCCTGCTTTGAATTCTTAAGTTATTTGGTTGGAGTAGAGGTGTGTTGCCAGAGCTGGGAGGGAAGAACTGGTGTCCAGAGCCAGGGATTGTCCTTCTGGGGAGGAACTTGGCTAAAGACCCATTTGTACAAAGCCCTGTGAAAACCTGCAGCCAGCTCTGCACTTCAGTTAAATGTGTATCATTTTTCAACATGGTTAAGATTAATTGCAGACAACAGCACTAAAAATATGGTTATTTGTATGAAATTTGATGGCTATGATGTTTTCTAGCAGTACACGGGCAGACAGAGAGCACCAGACAGGGTCCCTATTCCCAAAGAAGAGATCAGACGCAAATTCATGTCTTTCAGCACAGGCAGATATTTATTTACAAGACTGATTTTCTCTGTAGCATTATAAACTACAGTTAGCTTTCAGACACTGGCATGAATTCTGGACACACCGAGGAATTCAAGAGAAATATTGCCTTGACTTCATAATGACAGAATTTTGACCATTATTTTGGGTATGTAAGTAAGACTAGAAGGGTGACCTGGGTCATAGAGTACAGAGCTCTGTTATAAACTAACATTTAATGTAATTCCGTTTATAAGTGTAATGATTTTCTTATTAAAAATATGTTTAGTTTACTTAATCCCATAATTTTGATTATTGTTTACTGCTGTAATATTTGTTGACAGAAACCACATCCTTTCACAAGCTGTACTTATCTAGGCTTAAAACTGTCTGTTCCTCCTTGTGTAACAGGGCTTTGATTGCCCTGCCTTTCTTTACACATTTTCCATTTTGATGTAGTCTTTCCTAAAGAGGGATAGCCAGAATTATGCTCAGTACTCCAGAGCTTTGCACTGTAGAATTGGTAACTACCTTAAGATGACTGATACATCCTAAAATCTCATTTAACTCTTTCCCTTTTGCTTTGAATTGCTGGATTATAATCACTGGTCAGGAATATAGGTTGTTCCCTGCAGACAGCTGAGTTCCTGGAGGGGGTTGTCTTCTCTACTAGCTTTCAGCTGCATTTTACTTTCCTGTGTATGAAGATCTGCCAGTTGAAGTACTCATGTAAACACTGTTTGATGTGTGTCAAAGTAAGTGTGATGAGGAACAGAACAGGTTAGGAGGTGGATACATGGACAGATGGAAGGAGGCTGTAACCCTCGTACATCAGGAGCACCTGGAGAACGATGGCTTTGTAACTGGTATAGGTAGAGACAGAGGAGACAGATGTTTGTCCTTACTAGACTCTGTAGGAAGGGATTCTTGAAGATGGATAGTCTTGAATATAATTCTGCTGCTTATTTCATTTTGCTCCCTTTAGATGTGCTTGGAGCAAAATTAAGAATGAGACAATCATGTGAGGCATTTTATGGTCCAGTGGAGAGAGATGGTCTGGGAATGACCTGGTGTGCACTCACTGTTCTGCCACCAGCTTGCTGTGTAAGTTGAGCAAGTCATTTCATCCTTCTGTACTTCAGCTTTTCCATCAAAAAGAAGTAAATGAGATTTGCCTTTCTCTGTGCAGCACAGCGACCTACAGATGAAAGGGTCTTATGTATTTTTCACTAAGTAACCAGTCACAGAATCATTTAGGTTGGAAGGGGCCTCTTGAGATCACCCAGTATTCGGACACTTTCACAGTAAAGAAGTGTTTTCTTCTGTTCAGAGGGAACGTTGTATGGTATAATTTGTGCCTATTGTCTCTTATCCTGTCAGTGGACACTATTGAAAGGAGTCTGGCTCCCTCTTTTTCATCCCCTCCCATCAGGTATTATAAATATCGATCAGATTCCCCCTGAGCCATCTTTTCTTCAGGCTCTTTTCTCCAGTCCCAGCTCTCTCAGTCTTTCATATGAAACATACTTCAGTGCATAAATCATCTTGGTGGCCCTGCACTGGACTCACTCCAGTAAGTCCATATCTTTCTTGAACCAGGGTGTCCTGGACTGGACACAGCACTCTAGGTGTGGCTTCATCCGTGTTGAGCAGAGGGGAAGGATCACCTCCTTCAACCTGCTGCTGGTGCTCTGTCTAATGCAGCCCAAGGCAGTGTTGGCCTTCTTTGCTGCAAAGGTGCATTGCTGGCTTATAGAATCATAGAATCGTTAAGGTTGGAAGGGACCTTTAAGATCATCGAGTCCAACCATTAACCTAACCTGACAAAACCACTTCTAAACCGTGTCCCCAAGTACCACGTCTACCCTTTTTTT
>VZSZ01000627.1:445677-556687 GCA_013398815.1 Ibidorhyncha struthersii
GTACACTCAATCCCCTCATCCAGGTCATTGATAAAGTTGTTAAAGAGAGCTGGCCCCAGCACTCAGGTCATTCTCTGCAGGCCTGCTTTCTAGTTGGTAAGTCCCCAGTGGGAACTGGTGTGTAGGGCTTATTCCTCTCCAGATGCAGGACTGTGCATTTCCCTTTGCTGAATTTTGTGATGTTCCTCACTGCCCATTTCTCCAGCCTGTTGAGATCCTTCTGGATGGCAGCACAACCATCTGGTGCATCAGGCATTCCTCCCAGTTTTGTATCATCTGTGAACTTGTTGAGGATGCACTCTTTCTCAGTGTCCACATCATTAATGAAGATGCTGAACAGTGTTGGAACCAGTGTTGACACCTGAGGTACACCACTGGTGACTTGCTTCCAACTGGACTTCGTGCCACCACTGTGGGCCTGGCCATTCAGCCCGTTTTCAGTCCCCCTCTCTGTCCACTTACCTAACCTGTACACGGTCAGCTTGTCTGTGAAGGTGTTATGGGAGACAGTGTCAAAAGCCTTATTGATGTCAAGGTAAACAACATCCACTGCTCTCTCCTCACCCACCAAGCTAGCCACCTCACTGTAGAAGTCTATGAGGTTGGTAAGCATGCTATCCCCTTCATAAATCCGACCTGACTTCTCCTGATCACCTTCTTGTCCTTCAGGTGTTTGGATGTTTTTTCCAGGAGGGTTTTTGCTATCACCTTCCCAGACAGAAGAGGTTCACCAGCCTGTAGTTTCCCAGATCTTCTCTCTTGTCCTTCTTGAAGACAGGGGGGCATTTTTTCTCTTACATTCTTCAGGAACTTCTCTCATTTGCCATGACGTCTCAAAGATAATTGTGAGTAGTCAGTTCACAGTCCCTCAGCACTCGTGCACTCATGAGTGCAGCCTGTCAGGGCCATCGGTCAAAAAACTTATGAAACAAAGAGAAAACTTTAGAAAGCTCTCCTTCTTGATAATCAGGTGGGGTTTTTTACACAGATTGCGTGTTTGTTATACAAGGAGCTGTTCAGTGTCCAGGCTACAAGATAATTAATAGGAAAATGTGACTCATGTTTTATTCCAAGTTGTGATACACCTGCTGTGCAGTGAACTTTTGCACTTGGAGTATCAAGTAGTGCTTGTCAGTTCATTAACAGTATTTAGTTTTATTAAATTAGAGACTTTTGCAAAAATCATACTCTGCACAAATAACTATCTTCAGTATGCTTTTTCCTATAGTTTCAGGGTTGGTATCAGTTGGTATCTATATTAATTTTTCTGTCATATGTTAAGTAATCAAAATACCATATACCTTTCTGTCTCTCTGTACAATACCTTTTCATTTGCAGACATACTTTTGAGTGAAAAAGATTAATTGGATAATAACCTCAGGAAAAAATAGTTCTGCAAATTAACTTTTAATGAGATTCGTCTGGTTTTCATATCAGACAGTTATTCAGCTTATCCTGTATTCTTCACACTTTTAAAAGGTTGCTTATTGCTGCTGCTGTGTTTGATAATAAAGGAGTGCAACCTGACAGATCCTTTATTGTGCAGGACTCTATCTATCTGAACTGGAGTTCAGTTTTGCTGGAGTATCAGTCTCAAGGCTGTGAAAGGTTAAGGGAAGCTGCAGTTTGCTTCACCGAGGAAGGAATAGCTCCAGCCCTTGGGCTGATTGCAAGGTGCTAATGGATGTGTCATTTGGCCATGGCTGCATTTTGGATGCGTGCGCTATTCTGTGTGTAGATTGGGGAGGGGAAAACGAACTGACTCTCTTTTGTTTTGTTTTGTTTTTTTTAACTGGCAGATGTGATACTGTTTACTAAGGTCGTATTAAATATATTGTTGTGTTTTTCTTTCTTCCCTCATTTCTGCAGATCCTTCAATGGAAGAATGCTGTGACAAGGGTATTGAATGGGCAAATAAAAACAGAATATGTGCTTCTCTACCGTTAATATCCGAGTCCAGAGAATGCAGGTATATAGTTGTGTGTTATATATTAAACTATTGTTTATATTTTCATGTAAGACCATGGGAATGGCAGGTAAGAAAGCTGATTAAGAAAATGAAGCACCCAGCTCTTAAATCCAAGTTTTTCAAATCCACATCTAGCCTTGGGAAGTACCTCCTGACTACCTACTTTTCTTCCATTAAGTCCTTTAAATTTTTTCTGTTGGTCTAGTGTACAGTCAACCAGCTCTAATCTGTTTGACATGTACTGTCTCTTAGTCAGAAGTTTTTCCACTATATACTCTACTCGCAGGGCTTGGACTCTGCCTACATCTCAGTGTGACTCCACTACTGTCAGCAAAGCTTCTTCAGTTTATACTGATTATGAATCTAGCCCAGCGACGGTCCAGATTCTTGGGCAAAAGTTTATCAAGAAACACAACAGATCCTGTACGTGAATAATCCATGGATTGAATACGTACATACGTGTGTATGGAGGACAGCCTTTTAAAACTGTTTCTCCTGTGTGGTGCCACCCAGATAATTTTCTTGCAGTTCTTAGTTGAATTGCTTTGTGGGGGAACTTAAAGCTTAAGTCAAAGAGTTTTCTAGTTATGTAGAATATCCGACTTCTGTCAAATGTATTTGACCATATGAAATAGTAACCTTTAGTTAATAAATAGATTTATTAATTCTACTGACATTTAATAGGACACTAATGTCTATTATGTAATCCAGAAAATGAAATAATGAAGTTAAATGTTAAAATTATTTGCACACTAGTACTTTGGTTATACTGACTCTCTTATATGGTTGGGGCATTCATATTTTTTATGTCAATGATAGTTTGCATTATTTTTTGCTGTTAAATGCACTTTTTAAAAATTAATTTGTGGAGCTAACAATTTGTGATTGGTAGTTTGAGGGGCAGTTTCACAGAGGACTTTGTATTTAAAACATATTACATTGCCCCCCTCTATCTTTTCAAATGGACTGCAAAGTGATTTAACCTTGGTAAGTGTAGAAGTGTTGGATTGATCTTTATTACGGAAAGAATGTGTCTTGCAGGCAAGTCTGTCCATGTTTTCTGACTTTGGCATTTATATTGGCATTGAAAGCACTCTCTTACGCAGAAGAATTGACAGATAGGACTCAAATCCCAACTTAGGAAATACTTGGAGAGTCAAAAGAGTTACAGACAAAACAGAGGCAGGAAAAACAGGAAACCAAGTTTATTGAACAATCTGGGAGCGAGAATCTTGATGATTTAATGATCATTTTATTAATGTGAGTTGCGATTCTTCTGTAAATGTAATCTTTTAAAGTCTGCCATTTTAGAGAGTCTTTAGGACTTCATAGGAACTGGAAAAAAGCTTACTAATACTTCATCTATTTTTTGTGCTTAACTGATATGCAATTAATGTAATGGTAAATAAGAAATGTGTAAAGGCACGTTTTCTATGAGAGACATGAGTACTTACTAAGAAAAAAAGAAGTGGATAAATGCAGTTCAGTGGCATGTACGATAAATAAACATCGTTCCCCGTGGAGCTTGGCTTCACTCTAAAAATGACTAAGTAAATTGGTACCTTTCACGACTTTCTTTAATGGCAATATTATTTTACTCCAGTTATGATTGCAAACTGGCATGTCTGTGAGAGGTACAGAAAAATCACTTTATGATGCCATTTCAGACACAAAAGTAAGGACCAACTTATACTCCTAACTGCTGGTGTAACTGGAACCAGAATGAACAGTGAGGGAGCGTGCTTCCCTTTGCAAGCATGTGAGGGTAATGACATCGATTTTGTGCATTTATTCCTACTGCACAGAGATACAAGCAAAACCACATTCCTTGCACTTGCTCAGTTGTAAGCAGGTGAGAGTATGCACAAGATGCCTTATTGGTCATGGATTCTCAAAGAACTCGCTTCCTATTTAGACACTTATAAGTAGTGGGAGCTGCTGAGGGACAGATATGTATCATTTATGTGGTTGTTTAAACCCCAGCTGGGATCTTTTGACTGTCCAGTGCAGCACAGTGTTGGACAGTGTTGATCATCTGACTTTGAGTGCTCTAAAAACACATTGCCTCTTGGGTGTACAAACCCATATTACTTCATGCCAGATGGAGCTGTTTGCCCTGCATATTTCAGCTTGGTTTTGTAAGGTTAGCAGTTGAATGCAAGGGAAAAATATATTGTGAAGTGAGTAGATTTGATGAAGTTACTGAAGTAAAAATGATTTTGTGCTGTTACATTGCAAAGACTGTGCAACACAGAACAGATTGGATTTGAGTACTTTCCCCAACATGCTTTACAAGAATTCACAGGGTGTTTGTGAATCCTCTTCTTAGAATAGTAGTAACATAACAGTATCTCAGATTCAGTCCTTTCCTCAAAGCAAGCCCACTGCTAGAGTGTCTTTTGCTTTCCTTTTGTTCGTGTAAGGAACAAGCTGCCTTATTGAATTAGAATTGCACCCCCTTGACCTTTTCCCAACCATTTAAAGCACATTCATAGTGATCAAGAAGGGTTTCCATGCAAGCCCTGACATTCTTGGATCTGCCGTGCTTCCCAGAAACAAGCTGACAGTTCTGGGTTTCAGCATCTTTTTAGGATCCTTCTCATATAATCGTAGAATACCAGATTGGAAGGAACCTCAAGAATCATCTGGTCCAACCTTTCTTGGCAAAAATATGCTGAATATGGGACAGTTCAAACTGCAGATGTGCTGACTTTCTTGTCCTGCACCACAGGTGAGCCAGCCCTCTGTCTAAAATTCACATGAATAGGTAAGATTTATCTGGCTACTGTTACCCGGTTGCATTTAAGTTGAAACAAGGCTCCTGGCTCAACGTCCAGTCACGTCTGCAATCTCTTATTGTGGTTGCTTGTCCCACAAATGAGTATACCTCATTGTATTATCACTCGAGACAGTGACAGTATTTTTCTCAGTGTCTTCATGACTCAGTAAATATGAGTGTAGAGTTTTAATGAATAATATCTTTGGCTGTCATAACAGCAGCTTTTTGCCCATTCATCCATTTTCTTGTGATGTGGTTAAACTCACAGCAGCTGGAAACAGCTGCCATTTATTTTTGGAACTCAACCTGCCCAGTATATCTTCCTTTCAAAATGAAGTTTCCCCTGCCCAGAGCTCTTAGCAAGTGAATTTAATTCCTGGGCCAGAAACAACATATCTCCGTTTGAGAGCTGCATGCCTTTAGCACTGTGTAAAGTCTTTTTGGAGTTACATTGGGAATAACATTATTTATTATTAGTGTTGCAAAAATGCATAAAAGAAGACGCTACAGAACACTCTGCTAGGTGCTGTGCAAAATCAGAACAAAAAGGTAATCTGTTCCCAAGCAGAGATAGTTGGCAGCACTCGGACACAGACTCAGACGGGAACACAAGGAAGTAATAAGACAAGAGTGCGTGGAGTGATAGGCACCAGATGCTTAACTGCTGATAGATGTTTATTGATTTATGCCATTGTAAGTCTGGAAGAGCCTGAGATTTTGGATGTCAAAGTTGTGGCCGTTTTCTGTCTGAAAAGGCTGTTTAAAGTTATTTTTGGAGAAGTTGTCTTTATTAGTTATTATCTCTTCTCTGTAGCCTGGTAAGTGCCTCACAGTCACTTAAGATGTTTGGCTTCACAGTCAGAGGGATAGAAGAACAGCCTGCTATGGTGTCAGGATTTTATTGCCAGTCATTTAGGATAACTTGCTTACTTCACTTTGGGAATAATGTCAAACTCAGTCCTTTCTCTGCCACAACGTTACCAGTATTGTTTCTCTACGTAATATATGATAGCAATATAATTTTACTCTTTACGTTGAAGAAAACTTTTACTAAGTAAATGGCAAAGTTGTTAATGGATTGCAGCTGTTAATTTTGAGGTTTGTTGAATCAATTATTTTTAATTGAGTCCCTTGTTAATTTATAACACATTCCAATATATATATATTTGTTGTTGAGGCACTCTTTATTATTTTCATTTGTCACATTGTGTCACTCATAATACCAGATCTTGCTCTTGCTTTTAATTTTCCTTAGTTCATTTCTGTTACATGTTAAACAGTAAACTGAAAGGACTAAGGGTGGAAGACCGAACTGGTTTTTGCAAAATAATTCTTTTTAATTTTAATATTTTTTTCAAAGGCCTTCCACTGTGCACATGAATAGCACTGACATAGTTTGAAGACCGGCTAATAAGTAGAAGGAGGGACGCAGAGGGTAATGAAATTAGGCTGACAACAAAGACATTGTTTTCAGAGTGAAGTTAAATTTTAACGCTTTTATGGAAAGAAATGAAAAATAAGTGATTAAAAAAATTGTGCTGGTTTAGGAGTGCATTGTCTGGGAAGGAGAATAATAAAAATGAAAGGATTGTGGAGGTAAACAGACGTGTAGCTTTTCAGCTGGAAATTTGTTCCATGAAAATCTGTAACATTTGTTAAACTTTAACAGAAAGTGAGAATATAAAACATGATTTCTTAACTTGATTTATAATCAAATTACCTAGTAATGAAATAACTTTAATTTTAGATCTACATGTGCAACAAAAAATAAGAATTTTTTAAATGTCTGGGTGATTTCTGTTCACTAGTGAGCCATGAATAAAACTCATCTTTCAGAGAAACCGGAAAATGCATGATTTTACGTTAAATATCCTGAGTGAATGTCAGTTGTGAGGCCTTATGCTGCTAGAATTCTGTATTTAGAGTTTTAAGATTTTGGCCATATTGTAAATACCTGTTTATTTCAATAAAGTTCTGTTGCACTGGTTTAACTGAAAATCCGAATATGGCAGATAAGGAAGCAGTAGCCTTTGGCTTTTTTAATTATTAGGAGTAATTAAAAAAAAAAACCCAACAACAAAACACAGGCAAGTATCCGTCTACTTTCTTTTTTTTAGAGACCAATATTGTAAACTGTCCATAGGCATGAAGATAATTGAAAGCTACACAGGAAGAGTTGAAAGGTTTTACCCAGAGACAAGTCTAGATGCCCTATTAGCCACTAGGGGTGACTCCTTTATTCTGCTGTGAAGTAGAAAGTGGGTATGTATTGTATTAGGGTCGAAACCAGGGAGACAGTCATAACTTAGCAAAGACAGGGAGAGAAACTCTTCATCTTAAAAATTCTTGGAGTCTGAAGAGCTTGTGGTGATATGCTCTAGTGACCATCAGCACATGGGCTGGTGTGCAAAGGGAAAAGGATGGTCAACTGGGCAGGCTGATTTGCAGCTGGCAAAACAGCACTGTGCATATTTTTCTAGCATTTTTCGCTGCCATCTTTCAAGGATTTCTACCTCTGTTACAGCCACACAAGTGTTTACGGTCTTAAGCGATATTTGCTACCAGTGCAACTTTGCTGTAGGGTTTGGGCAATGAAGTGTGATTTTATTGTTGTCGTTCTGAGAATGAACAAATGGTATTTTAATCTAGTATTCAACTGATGTTTAATTCCTTATTACAGTTGGGGTGGGCCACATGACTTATGAATACAGCTGTGGGAAACATTTTAAGAAACTTTTTTGTTTTGGTTGAAGTTGCCAATTTGTCAGACAGTTTCAAAGAGATGACTTGCATTCGGGGGAAAAAAAAAAGCCACACTGGAAATCAAAACAGATCTACTGAAAGACTGCTTTTGTTTGTTTGTTTGTTTGTCTGTGGCTAACATATCTAGCTCCTCCACAGGACTTGGAGGGATAAAGGAGCTGGAAAGCCTCAGCTCCCACACTCTTGGGCTTGAAGTTCAGGTTTTACAGGCTTCCAAAGTCCTGACAGTCAGACCACCCCAGAGCTGGGCAGGGAATGGAAATTCTGCTTCAGAGGGAATTTCAGCAACAAAAAAGCTACATATTCTTCCAAACTGGAACTAAATCAGATATCAGAAACTTCAAATATTCTGCCAAATAAAGTTACTGACCTGGGCTTAACTTCTTGCTATGACTTTAGAGTCTATTTTTGAATAATTTGTTCATGAACGTACCTGGGTTTTGTTCCTATGCATTGAAATCTTGTAGCTGTTTTTGTCCAAGTGAGAACTGCACACTCAGACCATTACAAAATCCAATAAATAAGGATCCAGAATCTTCAGGAATGTAGCTTGATAATTCCACCTCACCAATATGCACAGAGATGCAGTAGCCACGTGCCCCCTGCTTTTAGTGGGCTGGACTGGATGTCCTGGCCTTAGAGCTGAGGGAGTCCCTCATGCTGCCTGGCAGCTGAAAGCTCATCCTATGGTCATCGAGAGCTGGGAGGCTCCTCCAGAGGTGATGCATGGGAATCCACTTATCTCAGATGACAGTAGAAACAGCTTGTAGTTCAGCAGTGCAACTAACCCACCCCTCTTCCTTATACTTGCACAGTATCCAACAGTGTAAATGAGGGATTTTTAAGGGTAAAGGGTATTAGTTTGCTGAATATCTTTACATAATTTTACGTATTTCTAGGTAACCCTTGGAAAGACTTTACTCATCAGTTCAAATAACTGGAGTTGAGGGAAAAAAAATTCGGTGAATACTCTTGACAGCAACGAGAATGCGTTCAATGTTGTTCGTCTTTAAGATGTATAAGATTTGCCATGCTGATGGATATAAAAGTGGGTTTTCTGTGCATTTCTTACAGAAGTCTTAACATATCAGGTTATGGCTTTTAGGTGCCCCTGTACTACTGTAAATAGAATTTATCAGCTTGGATTGCCTTTGGGATAGTTTCCTTTACCCCTAGCAACTCAGGTAACATTATTCTTAGTGAAACTGGGTTATCACAAAACACGTCGTTATGTGTATATACTTATATATGTAATCTGATTTGTCACTCTTCTTTAACTTTTTTCTGTTTCCCAGTGTCGCTTATAGGAGGTAGTGGTGGAAGAGCTTTAAGCTGCAAGCTGCACCCACAGTGTAACCCAACAAGGCGGAGTTGCATGTAAAAAGAGTGGAGAGAGGGGAGATATCCCCGTCAATGGGCTTTGCATGCAGGTGGCAGTAGCAACAGGAGTGGAGGATTTTAAACCCTCCTCACGCAGAATTTTTTCCACAGGAAGGACGTTTCAATTTATTCACTGAAACTGAGATAAAATGGAATGATTTTATGAGCAGTGGAACTAACAAAGCTGAGTTTCCTGCAGTTTTTTATCCTGTCTCCTCTACATCTTCCTGCCCTGTAACACTGTTCCCTCCCTTGTCTTTCTTTGCCTCTCGCTTGCAATACAGTGTGTTTCTCATTATGACTTTCCTTGGTATCTTCGCTTCTCCCCACTTCTCCAGTTGCCCCACAGAGCAACACTGAGCTTCCTTCAACATGCCATAACTGCCAGGGTAGACTGGCCGTGGCATTGCAGATTGTCACAATGTCCAGGGCCTGACTTCTCCTTCCCATCAGTGGAAGCACCAGTTTGGTTCTTGCCATCCTCTCTTCAGCCACCAGCTGTCACAAAATATGCAAGAATGCAAGTCCTGGAGATCTTGAGCCCTGTGGCAAATGTGGATGAAGTTAACTGTTTGCTTAAAAAAATTGTTAGGACAGACTGCAAGGTAGACAAGCAGTAAAACTGTATTAAAGATAGACATTCTGCCTACTCCCTGGAGAATATTTTTACTTTGTAACTAAAATGTGTGTCCACAGGAACCTCTTTCTATGGCACTAGTACATGTGCTAATTGTCAAAACTTGCATTATCTGTTCTTGACCTATATATGACATTCTTCTCCTGTTGCTTCCATCCTTTTGTCAGCATGACCCAGGTACAGTGCTGCCGCAGCCAGCTGGAGAAGCAGTACTGTTCAGATGGGATTGAATTTGCCCATGTGCATGAGGAGTGTGACCCACATACTGGTGAAAATTCTACCTGTGAAGCTGAATATTTCAAGGTGAGACATCAGAGCTACTCCTATTCATCTTTAAGAAATGGTTTTGACTGTCTAGATCGGTGTTAAGGGTTGAACCTGAAGGTCACCATACTCAGTTTGATGCACATAAACAGTTTTTTTCCCACCTACACCTCGTGTCTCTGTTAAGGCTGACCACTTTGTGCAGCTTTGAGAGAAACAGTTCCTCACTGAGTGAAGCGGACTGTCTCGTTATTTTTTAGCAGAGGCAGAGGGTAGAATGCAAAAGGGTGGGAAATCCTGAACAGGTAATTGGCTAGAAAACTACTTTGGCATGAAGAGAAGACATCAACACTGTGGTAGGGGATAGCCGAGAAACTCAGATGCATTTCAGACTTTAGCTTTCATTAGACCTTCATGGCCAAAGGTCAAACTCAGTGGTTTTCAGTATTGGTGGTCCAAAGGGGAAGTTAATCCTCTCAGTGTACTTATAATTCCAGCTTGTGTACATGTCCTTAGTTAACATGACTTTGATTTACAAGTGAATGAGACATCTGTAAGCTTGTGGTAATAGCATTTGATAGTAGAATGAAAATGCCTATCGCTGGCGTCTTTAGTTAATCTGTGCCCTGCCCTCTGCCTTTATTACTGTCTTTGTCTCTCATTTCTTGAAAGGGAGTGTATTCATACCACTCTGCAGAGTGTTTTTGGAAGAAAGTTCCACCAGTGATCACGTCCTTGACCATGACCAAGTCATGAACAGCTCTGGTCTTATTATGGATTTCTTTCAGTGGTGATAAAAATAGATGACAGTGATTTTAATTCTTCCCGCTGCTCAAAGATGCTGAATGTTTTGATTCATTCCGTTAAAAAAAAGTAAAATCTACTATATAGAAGATGGCAGACAGTGTCTGACTCACAGGTTCCATGCATCTTCAAAATGCTGGCTTGATCATGTTCCTGGCAGTAGGATGCCACTGATGCCAGGGCTGTGAAGTAATCCACGTTCTTCCTGTGAGTAGAAGGAAGGTAACACATGCTGATGAGGCTGGCATTGCTGGGTTGTCACAAACTTGTCTGCATGTGCAGTGTGAATTTGTTCCATGGTGGAGCGGGTTCCACAGCGGGAACATAATCGCACCCGTTGACCACGTCCAGGGTGTGCCCTGCTCCTGGCATGCAGATTCCTCTCTGGAGCCTGTACTGTTAGAAGCCTGTCCACCCCAGTCTGGATGTGGCATGAAAAAATATTTAGCCCTCTGTGTCAGTACTTTGAAGGGCTATGAACAGATGAATATGGACTGTGATGGCGAGTGCTCTGCAGATTGTGCTTGCTACCAGACACAGGTTTATAACAGCAGCACTATTTTAAACACGTGCCATGGGACCGCGCTTAAACAGAGTGCAACTGTTCAAGGAAACCCACTTTCCCATCAGTTGACTGATGCTTCCCGGTGTGGGTTTGTCAGTATGAGGAAGAAGAGTTAATGATGATGTTTTTTAAAATCGCCGGACTTATTTAAGATAGCACACTTTCATGGTGACAGCTGTGTTATTAAACAAAGTGGACTGGGCCTTGATCTCTGGCCCTGAGAATAAATGGCTCAGCACAGCTCATGCATGTCATGTAACTGACATCTTTCCCCTGCAAAACACAGTGCATGAGGGCTGTTGGGAACGCTCACTGGCCCGTGCTAACCCCAAAATATGCTTCAGTATTGTCTGAGGGATGTTAGTTGCCATTAGAGCTTGCTAATATTTAAACATTACAGATGATTGTGGGACAATGCCTGCACCCATATTCTGTCCCTGTTTAATTTACTGGTATAAACATAGTGTTATTTAATGTGAGCCATGTTCTGCCCCTCCACTCCTTAATAGGAATATCCTACACTTAATAACTGTACTGAGGTAGCTCTAGGAGTATCTTTATAGATAATCTCTTTGATCCATGACGGACATAGATGATTTATCATCTAATATCAGAGAACAATTATAATTTCTGTTGTTGAATACATTTTTAATCTGATGACCTTGAGACATACAATGTATCTGGCAATTGTGCCCTGCTGTGGTAAACTTGTATATTCACACCAGGCCCATCTCACATGGGCTCGAATCTCATTTTGCCTAATTTGGTCCATTTTACTTTAGCTTAGGTAGCATGGAAAATCGTTTGGATGCTCTTTGTCTCCTTCAAGGAAGCAGAAAGAGTGACTTAGTAATTCAATTAGTAGGATTAATCTCAGCACTTTGCAGCAAATGAGGCAGCTAATCTTTCTTCCAAATCCAAAACTTGAGATTGGAAAGAAGATGAAAAGACTGTATTTTGAAAACACTTGCCTCAGCTTTTATACTTAAAGGCAGTAGGCGTAGGTAATAATGGGCATAGTATTACTTCTCCATTTTCTTGGAAGCATAGCTTTTCTTGCCTTGAAAGAAAGGATGGAAAATTAATCATTAACTTTTAAAATCGTCATCAAAAGACAGTAATCAATTTCCAGATTTGTTGCTGATACAGGAGATGTAGAAATGGTTTTATGAAAGTTTCTACCACATCAGTCCTGTAGAAAGGAGGGAAGCTTGTAGAAATTTTACCTCCTTTAAGGTGCTCAAAGTTTTTCCCCAAAATTTGTCATAGGTACTTTCTTTTTCCAAAGATTGAGATATGACCTTATCTCCCCAGTTTTGTCAAGAATACTTTGGTTGTGTATGTTAGGTGAGCACAAAAGTTTTATTGCTTTGTACTGTTGAACATATTTTTTATTTTTGTTCAGATCTTAAAAACTATGGAAAAATTCTGCTGAGTTGTTTGTATTTTTTTCAGTCTGTTTTTCATAGCATCTACTAGTCTGGATTTCAGCAAGTGAGCGACCTCTTGTGGACAAATACACAAAAGCCACGTTCACCCTTGCAGATCCGGTAACTTAAATGGTGACATAAATAATAGAGAACTATTATAAAATTCAACTGATTAAGATATCTTATTGATGAAAACAATCTCAGGTGCTTCCTAATCACAACAAAAATAAATCTTCAAACTTCTCAGGTGTGACTTTATTCCTTCCATCTTTATTCCATCTTATTAGGCAAGGTATAAGAGCAGTCAAGGGATTGTAGGACTTCCAGTAGGACACAGCTTTCTGTCCAAACACGAAGATCAAGGCATGGCTTTGAAGCGGCATGGGCTTTTGCTAATAACAGGGGAGAGGCAAAGGAAAAAATGTTTGAGATCATTATTGGGGTCACTTAAGCAGCAAAGGCTTACAGGCAGTGAAAGTGTGTAATAACAGCTCATTCGTTAGGTTGTACCACCCATGAAGGCAGTGGTGGTTCTAACAAATGGGTGAATGGCCATCGCAGCATGCCTCCAGGCAGCTGGCAACCTTTGGAAAATGGCTGCAAACACATCAAGAATGGAACTAATATGGATCCTAGACTGCACTCTGGACTAAAGGATCGGAGTCTTTCAGAATAGGCTAACAACCCTGAGAAAAATGGTGTGAAAAAGGAAACGTTGAGATTAATCTTACCAGGATAGTGATAGTTATAATGAGATACTGCTTTGTGTCTCAGAATACCAGGGTGCTCCGTGAACATGAGTTAAACCAGCCTTATTGCTCTATATTATTACTATTCCACGGTGAGAGAACTGAAAGAAAAGGTGACTTTCCAAGCTCACAGATGAGATATGTGGAGGTATGTGGGTCTACAGAATCCTGGGTGTGCTGTGAGCACAAGGCCATCCATCAGCTTCTCTGTTGTTGTTTGTTAGCTGAACAGGAAACGTTAGCCTTCAGTACTGCCAGTGAAGAATCTTCTAGGGTCACTATTAGAAGCCACTTACCACAAACATCAGTTAAGAAAACATTTGACACTTTACACCTCTGGATCATTTTGGCTGTGATATAGCAACATAAATTATTATCAAGATGCATCGTGCCCAGTTAGAATAAATACAGGTTGAAACAAATGATTCAACGCATACAATTATGTTAAATTAAGATACAGTTTCTTACAGACATGGCAAGACTTAGCAAGCTCTGTACTTGAAGGTTCACATTAGCTGGAAACAGAGGTCTTTCAAGTGGTGACAACCTGGAAGAAATAAAGAACATAAGGTTATTCAGCACTTCAAGAATGGCAAGATTAATGACCACTCTTTAAAAAAAAAAATCCAGAGAAACTCTGTAACTCACAATTTGAGCATTGTGTGACAAGACAAAGAAATAGATTGAGACAATTCATATGCCTAACAGTAGAAGCTACTGAGGATATCCAGAAGTATATAATGTCAAAATCTGGCAAGGCATCAGCTGTATTCAGTAACTTAAATAAGATTTGGTTATCAAAAATACGCAAGCTTAAGTCAAACAATGAATCTACAGCTCAGTTTTCATTTCTGTGTTCTAGTTTATGGTTGTGTAAATTGGAAATCTAACAAAATTATAGACAGATGTTGAAAATTTTGAGACAGATGCCTCAGGAAAACATTAGACACGTTAGAGAGAACAAATATTCTGAAATGTTGCAATTCTTGGAAGACATCATCGTGTTTATTTCTAAAGCAATCCAGAAAAGCTAGAAATATCCTAGACATACTAGTGATGAAACCAGAGCATCTGCCACTGATTGGAAGTAGTTGGAGAACCAAGTAAAGAAAGTGGGTAGTGAGGAATCATCCCACCAAACAGTAGATAATTAGGGAAAACATGTATTTTAACATTATGGTGGGCATGAAAACAACATGCCAGCACTGTCCAGGAGGGTAGAGTTCCTGCTGTACAGCATTCTGCAGCGGGGAAATGATTCAGTTGTGTAATTAAAGTCGAAGTACGAAATAGCACACTTACATACTTCAAAATGCTATAAAGTATAAAAAGATTGAAGAAACAAGGAAGAAGAATTTTATTATTTTACTTCCACACTGCTCTAGGTTTTAAAAGAACCTTTCATTGCAGTACAGAGAGAGAAACATAAGTAATACCTTATAAGGGAAAGCTTAGAATATAGGCAGGGATATGCATCTCAGAGTAGTGAAAGAAATGTAATAGTTGCCTTCTTTTCAATAGGTGTGGTGCTTAAAGCACCAATTACAAAGATTTAGTTCAATGTTTAGTTATTTTATATTCCATCTGCTCTGTTTAATGGTGCCGGCTATTTTCTTCAAGCAAAAAAGAGTCTGGAAGAATAATAAAGTAACAATAACAGCTTAAATCTGCCTTTGCATGATGGTAGCAATTGGCAGACACCAGGTCCAGAGAACCAAACATCTTTGCTGCTTTGTAACAGCAACGAAGAAAAACTGAATAAATCAGCAGCGTCCCCCCCCCTCAATTTAAAATTAAAAGGAAACCTCCACAGGATTAACTTGTCCTGTGTTCACTTCTGTGGTGTGTTCCCAAGCTGTAGTTCAGCAGGTCTGGAAAAGGCAGATCTTGTATCATTGCTGGAAGCCATGTCCAGACCGTGATGCTTTTAAATAATGTTTGACTATGTAGTCTGTTTTTCAGGGCAGAATAGCTTCTCGTTATGACCTGTTAACACTGACCTTGTCGCTTGTTTGTCTGTTAGTTCAGAGAGGGGTGTTTTTTGCTGGGAAGTTGAGTAGGCAGTTATTTATAAACTGAGTCATGCACTTCATCGATTGTGTCCCAGTTTAACTGAACTGGACACAAAAGAGAAGCAGAGGTGTTAAGAGTTCCCACTGTTCGCTGGTGTTTGAAACTGGGCTATGCAGGCAGGGAGCAATGAAATTCCATACACATATGTGGACCATTCTGGTCACCCTGCACACACATTCCCACATACACAATATTTGTGAGAACTGGATCCAGGTTCTGTGCTTGGCTTTATGTAGGCCAGATGCAGAGCTCACGGAACCCAACTACAGATTAAAATGTCTGAGTTCTTGAAAAGTTTGCAGAAAATTTTCCATCAGTTTTCCAAGGTGAGGTAACAGTACTGACACTACTGACAGAATGTTCAGTGAAGTGTCCAGGGCCAGGATTTGACCTTTTTTTTATTTTTTACTTTTTATTTAAAACAGGTATGTTGTTACTGTTGTTTGCTGGGAAAGGCTGCCCGAGTTCAAGGACAGAGTTGTGAACCAAACCCGAAGATAGGATACCAGTGTGGAACCGTCTTCAGAGATTGCTGTGTAAAGGGCCAAGAAGGCATTGATGTATCCATCAGTGATGATGCTCCTAAAAAGGAACAAGGTATTTTGTGTTGTAAATTATAAACGAGTGAGACACAAAATGATGTGGGGTACAAGGAATGCTTATTCTTTAAATTATTTCTGTTGGAATTCCTATAACCTGAAATCTCCTCTGAGTGATTTAATGATGCATATTTTGGAGCTCATTTTTTTGGTTAGCGATAGCTGAAATGTATGCCACAGAAGGCGAAACGAGCTGGGAACTGGTCACTCAGTTTCTGGTGTCAAAACTTAACTATAAGACAGATTATTTTGGCCACTAATGATCTTATCTTCGAAACTGAGTATAAGCTATTAATTTTTAATATCATTTTGCCCACTGATAAATTCTTAATTAAAAAGAAAATCGAAACCCAAATCTTCTATCTGGATTTAAAAGCCAGACAGCAATAGCCAGCTCTGCAGAATTCAAATGTTACCTTTTGTGTGAGAGGCAAATGCTCACAAACTGGGGGCATTTGAAATGCCTGGACTGTCTGGGAGAACTGAATGTTTCTGGGAAATGTGGTATCTGCATTTCTTTCTGACACTGTCAGAAGAGAGGGGCATCTAGATGGCAGCAGCTCCTGACACTGTTCTCCATACCTAATCCACAGAGCTGAAGAGAATGAGCGTGGACATGCTGACCCTTACAGACCTGGGTTTGGGGTTTTTTTTTACTTTTTCGCTCAGCAGACAGACCTTAAACTACAGAAAAGGCATGCTGTATAGTGTTGCCTCCTTCACAGGCAGGTGAGCACTGAAAACGTGCAGTCTGGCTGGCAGATCACCACTGACAGATTTTGGGAGACATCATCCTAATCAATCACTTAAATTCAAACCCAAACCCCACCTCAAAAGCTTGCATTGGTCTGCTTGAGCAGACTGTGTTACCAGACTTGTTTCAGGGCTTTCAAACCTGGCTTATGTCAGTGTACACCCTTATCAAGTAACGTTTAGAAATGCCCTGCCAGCTTCTTTGTGTACAGCTGTCTCAGCAGTGGAATTCCCCTTGTACATTAGCTCTGGGTGAAGTGACTGGACTGGTAGATACCTTGTACTTAGACCACCCTGCTGATAACAAAAATCTGCAGACTCAGTGTACCTACATGACATGAGAAATATATCAACACCTGAAAATCCAGAATTGTGAGTACAGCATACAGTATTTCCCCACTTACCCTTGTGAGCAAGTGGCATGCATAATAACCGTTACGCATATGGTTAGTATGGTTATTATGGCACACATAATAACCATTATGAATTGCAAAAATGGGTCTATGTGAACAAGCAGGGCAGGACAATGTTCTCATCGTTAAACTAAGAAACAAGCAGTAGGTTGAACATAAGTTGAGTGAGCATCGCAATCACAGTAAAAATGGCCTGTAGAAAGGCAGGGCAAGCAACGTGAATAGACACCTTTGTTAGTTGTGAAGATGAGATCAGTCTCCCTTTTGTGAGGCAGCTTCTTGGACTAGCACCTTGTGTTTGTGTTATGCAATAGCAAGGCATGCAAGGCATTCTGCTGCAGAGGGTAAGGCAAGCTGACTGCCTCTGTGATGCTTTCTTAGTCACGTAAAGAGTAATCTGGTACTGTGTCCCCAGATACCTCTACAAAATCAGACCAGACTTGGGCAAACTGATTTCATTAGCTTCTGTGTGACCAAAATGTACCCCTAGGACTCAGTGTACCAACCCAGCCTTGTGCCACTGCTCAAAAACTTGCTTTCACAGCCGTGATGTATTATTTGCTTGTAAGTCACCACTGGTTGAATAGGCTTATGGATGGTCACTGAAATAAGGCCAAGATTCCTGTTCAATAACCAGAGCATTTTGAGATTGTGCTTTCACACACATCTCACTACCAACCTACCATTTCCCCTGCATTCAAAGTGCTGGGATTGGAAGAAGTCCTTTGGGCAAGCAATGGCTTCAGGCAGTGGATGTATTCAGCCCTTTTATGTCTTCAGTGTGGAGAGAAAGAACTCTCAGGACACATGCACGCAGCAGAAAACTCTCTGAGCTAAGGTATATGAAGTACATTTGAAAGAATGCCATAAGTAGGTGCCCAGAAGTTGGGTGTGGAGTTCTTTTTGGAATGAAGTCTAAATAAATAACTTAGGTTAATCTGATTTTCATTAAAACTGTGAGTACCCCAAGCTACTATAAAGTCAGTGGAAGCCAAGCATGCCTCAACAACATGTCTTATGAAAATGAGGTTAAGCTCTGGTAAAAAGCCTGATGTTAAGAACCTGCATTTGAAAATCTTAGCCCATATGTAATCTATGATCACAGCGTGACTTTCATATTGAATCAGTCAGATGGAAAATGCCCCATGGCCATGTGCATTTGAATGTCAAATTTAAGCATGAAATAGCTGTAATTTATGTAAATAATGCTCTTTAATTTTGTCCTGGTTTATCCAAAACCCTGGTCTGAGTCCCGTCCCAAGCAGGCAGCTTTTTACTGTGAGAAGAAAAGTGCTTTCTCCTCTAATGCCTCTCTCTCCTCTTTTTAGTTGAAATTTCAAAGGAGGAGCTAGACCAAGAAGATCCTTATCTGCATGATGGCTGCAGAGGTAAGTCAGGTGACTAGTCCTGTTAGCCAGCTCTTTTGTGATTGCCTCCAAGAAAAGTGAAGCAAACTTAGATCTAGAGATTAGCCAAAACCTTTTGCCTAGGCTAGTTATGGGTAAAAATAACAGAATGAAGATCCTTTCTAAGAAATAGTAGGCCATTATGTGATGCCTCAATAGTTCTTGAATACAAGGGAGGCATTGTCTCCCATAGTGGAGTTGGTCTTACCCAAACGAAGTTTAGACTATACGTTTAACTTTTAGCAGGTAGTACCTCAGAGGTGTTACCCATTGAACCCGTGGAGTACTCTGGATTCTTCAGAAGATGGGAATCCTATATTGAATATGTGCATTCTTTTATTCTCCTCTTGGGATGATCGGGGTGATTGAATATGAAATAAAACTTGTTTCCTTTTGACATGCATCACCTGAAAAAAAGGAAGAAAAGCAGCTATTGTCCTCATTAGTCAGGCTGCTCTGCCTCCTGGGAAGAATGTGTTACTGGGATATTGTTCTGCTAAGTATCCTGATTTATTGCTTGTCACATGTGATTTACATGTCTATAAACTTAAACCAGCAGTGATTTATTATTTTCTACAAGCATTTCAGAACTAAGTAATGTATTTAGGATAAAATCAATTTAATAGACTTATATTCCAGTTGAGAGATGATTTACTGTGCTGCATGTTGTATAGCTATTACACTTTAGAGAGGATGGAAATGTCTGCTAGGTCATTAGTTAGTCAAAGCCAACACTGGCTCTCCTCCTTGTCTCCAGCTGCTAATTACAAGAGATGACATAGAAAAATGTGTTATATATTTTCCTAGCATTATTTCTTTATGTAATCAGTTGTTGCATTTGTCAGTTAATCAGCTGCCTGCAAGAGATGGATTGGTATGACTAATTACGAATTAGAGTTTCTGTCTACAGTGAATGTTCTGATGAACTTGGCATGCCAGAATTACTTGTGATTTTTCGATTGTCACCAGGGGAAACTTGAATTCTGCAGACAGTTTATTATGGAGCACCTTCATAGGTTATGAGAAAATTAATTCTGTTGTTCCAACACCTTCATGATAGGTATTACTGTGGCTGACAGGAGCTCACAGTAAGAGCAGAGGTTCAGAAAGCAGTAGCTCTCTATCCATCTCAACCACAAGACTATGGTTCCATCTAATGTCATTCCCTTTGCCAGTACTGTGTACAGACCAAATTTTCTGTGGTGTATTAATGGCCCTGTCCTCATTAGAAGTTGTTGCCCTTTAAAAAGTTATTTTAATTCACTTAAAAGTTTAAAGTATTATAGCTGCATGTGCCCACAGTGATTGTGCTTATCTCAATCCTTTTTTTTAATGCCTATCCAGCCATTCTGAAAAACGGAAGACAGATTCTATTTGTACTAAGAATATCAATACTCTTACAACAAATAGTTGGAAGTATATAACCTCTCTAATATTCTCTATTGTGAGAATATTAAATGCTTTTAATGTTAATTTATTTTTAACAGGATCAGAAAAAGTAAGTTTTCTTAATGATGAGCCAAATTTTGTGTAAATTTCCAATAGTATCCTCTCTTTCTGTCTGCCAGAATAACCCCAGCTCTCTTTCACATCCTTTGTGACTCCTGCACACACCTCACTAGCTCCTTAGTACCCCACTAGTAAGTCTTGGTTCCTTTACGTTCTCTGAAGCCTTTGTCACCCACAATAGCCTCTTCTCCCTTTTTCTGTTTCCTGCCTGCTGAGTAGGAAAAGAGCACATGCTATAGCTAATTCAGGAGTATGGCCCTAATAATGATGGCCTAAAAGTAAAGCCTAATGCAGCTCATAGCGAAAATGTTCCACTAACTTATGGTGATGCATCTTGTCTTCCTTATTTTACAGTAATCACTATACAAAGTTTTAACTTCCCAGCCAAAACCTGAGGAGGTGTCTGAGCTCATCAGCATTTTCCCGTCACCTTCTAACAACGATGGGCTATGAGCAACTCCTTAATTTACTTCCTTCTTGAATTAATTTTTAGAGCTAAAAGAATCCAGTGATTACAAACGCTTCTTTCAGTGTTTAGCCCTTTCCTTCTTTTTTATATCTGTGTGTTTAGTTATCTCCTTTTCTAAATAACTCAGCAAGCATCCTGTAAATTATTGGTTTGTCCCAATTCCTGTGAAGAGCCTCTTAATTATATAAGACTTCTTAAAATATCCAATTAGGTGGTGGTCCCTGCTCTCAGCAGTGCAGAGACACAGGATCCAGTTACGTCTGCTCCTGCTTTGTTGGCTATCAGCTTCAACCAGATGGTGTCAACTGTGAAGGTAAAAGAAATAAAAGAGCAAGAATAGATAAAAAAAGATTCAGAGAGAAGAGATTAGAGTGTGCTTATTCCAGCTGTGGAAAGAGTTGAGCTAGTAAAAAATTTATTTTAACGGAATATTAGAATGAAAGTTGTGGGAAGAAGGAGTTAAGAAAGAATCGGTAGAAGAGATGGAGGATTTAGAGTGGAGAAGAGGCAGAAGTTCTTTAATTTGTTGTTGTGAATAAAACCAAAATAAAATACCTGTTCTCTTTTGTAATAGTAGATAGTAATTGATAAGGCAGATGAAGTAGAGTAGGATTCTTCAGCTTGTTAAGGACACCACTAACAGAAAGGATGAAAGTTTTGTGAGTGACGTGGGAATAGTCAAGGGGGAAGAATTGTCAAGTTTCTCCCAGAAAAAGAACTAAAGGGACATCAAATGAAATGGGCTGGGCTAGAGCTCATCGCACTTGACTTCAGATATGTGCAATGTAGACATTTGCTTCTGAGCTAGTCAGCCTAGGCTCATTTTGTTGCTAATTGAGAGAAACAAGCACTTCCAGGGCACAGTTCATCTTGCCTGTTCTGCATAACTATTTTAGGATGAAAAGCATTACTCATCAGGAGTGCCTTTTTCTGTCATTGACTGAAAAGGGAGTATAAGTAAGTAGCTCAGATACAAACTTCAGAATATAAAATAGATAGTGATGATTGGACAGATTAACACTAACCTAATGTGAAATATAAAAAGGAACAATTTTTACATTTGATACACGTGGATGTCAAATTTTCTTATGCATTCAAAGAGAAAATGAAAAAATTCACAAAAGAAATGTCTATCAGTAGCTGTAAAGTAGAAGGTTGCAATTTGTGGCTCGGGGAGTCCCTAAGCCATATGTTGGTGGGAGGCAGAGCAAGGAAAGGATTTCTGAAAGTTTGCTTCATTCATATACTCACTATAATCATCTGCTGCTGGTCTCGATCAGATGATGTTGGCCCTTTGCTGTCACTCAGTACAACTTCCTCCTCTTAAGTACGGTGATTCAGCAGTCATAAGTCCTCTTACTAACAGGGTCAAGATGTCTTTATTGGCTCATGCTCTTAGAACAGACGTGAGTAGCCACATTGTGGGTGTGTGAGTGTGAGGCCAAATCCACACCGTTCTTTGTATGCTGATGCTCAAAGTAATGACTGGTTGGAGGTGTGCCCACAGCGAGCCTTTGGCCTCATCTCTTCCCACTGATTTCATGTTTCTTATTTACTCTTTTTTTTTTTTAAAATCATTTTTCATATTCTAGATATTAATGAGTGTATCACTGGGACACACAGCTGTGGGATTGGACAAACCTGTGTCAATACATTAGGATCCTTTCGCTGTCAGCGGGACACAAGCTGTGGAACTGGTTATGAACTAACAGATGACAGTCGTTGCAAAGGTATGTCCTGTGCAGAGAAACTGAAATCTTCCAGACTTAAGTAAAAAACATAAGTACGTCATCATGTTGTGCTCTTTTACTTTTTGTAAATACACGTGTAAGCTGTAGTTACACAGGGACACACAGACAGCGCTAGTTCTTCTGGGACAGTAGTTTCCCACCTGTCAACTTGCAGATACTAGATCAGGCTGTCTGTGAACTATTACAAAGGATTCCAGAAGAGATAACTACATTTATTTTACACTGGTAATTTGTGTTGCGTAATAGGAGCTGGTCTGGAACAGTTGATTTCAAAGGCCCAGCACTCACATGATACACATTTTTCTCATGTTTCTTCTGACTAGCTCTGGTCTGGTCCTGTGAATTGGTTGATTGTTTAGTGAGTGGAGTGCCTTTAGTCCCGCTCCAGGAGCGTGTCTAATGGTTTAGTTTCACCTGAAAGAATCAAGTTTGCACACCTGAGAGTGTGAAACGAAGTTTTGCAAGTGGGGTGACCAGGTGATTCAATTTGAAAACCGCTAAGGTAGATACATCTTTTTAAAAAAGTAAGCCTTTATCCTCAGGAGGTTTAAATTTGTTACAAAGGGATTAATTTCTTAATCACAACATTTGTAAGGATTTAAAAATGAAAAAGGGTTAAAAGCACTGTTCTTGACTAGCTATGTTTGAACACAAATGTAATAGTCTTTTTTGACTAAAGAAATGACCGATCTCAAGTTGCATCTAGCTCAAAGTATGCTGTTATGTGCATCCATAACTTCATCTGACATGCTACCTTCGCAGAGATATAAATTAGCAGCAAACTCCATTTGATGTGGAATTGGTTTCCACTATGAGAAAGTCTGTTTATAAACAGACTAATTTCATTCCACTGAGTAAATTCAGTTAACTGAAATTCAGGGTAAGGTTTTATTGTAGGAAGTGATCAGTGATGAATAATAGATTGAATAAAAAAGCTTATGAACACACTCCAACGCAAAACCTGCAGAACATACAGACAATGTTTTTCAAAGTATCATGGTCTAACTTTGATTCCTTTGAAGTAAAATTTCTGCTGATTTGAATGACATCAGATTTAGCCCAACAAATATCTTACCAGCAAGTATTAACAATCTTTCTCTGGTGGAAAAAAAGGAGTACAGACAGTAAATTATACGTGCTGTTAATGTTAAAAAATTCTTATCTGGATAAGATATGTTAATAATGTTAATTATTAATATTATGTTAATAGCAATGAAAAGAGAAAATTAATAATCTTCATGTATGATTTTTAAATACCCAGGAAAATGACTGAGTTGTGCAACATGTAGAACCCTGCTGAACCCAATTCAGTTTAGGATGGCCTAAACTTAAAATGGGCTCCACAATCATTATTTAAGCCTCACAAAGCTCTAGGGATAAGCAATTGCATCTACTGTTGTGTCAACTGCATAAATGGGACAGCTGAGGCATCCTATTGCTAGAAAGTTTCTGTATTTTAATAGCTTTAGGAGATTTCATCCCATTGCAAGGTGGCAAACATTAAATTTTAGTTACCTTTATGTGGGCAGGGTTACATTTGTGAATGAAGCCTCATTAGCCTTTGTCTGCTTTATCTGAACCTTAATTTATTCAAGTGAGCAGGAATCGTATTTATGTGTATTTTAAAGCCCAATAATGCAAGGATATTGCAAGCCTTAATATGGGTGAGAATCAAGGCCAATTAATTCACTTACGAAAGAAATGAACAATGTCTGCACTGGATCTAAGGTTAAGATTAAAATTGCACTTGGCCATATAATTAAATCTTACTGACTTCAAAGCTGAGCCCGTGTATAAGCACACTGCTGAATCAAGGCTGAACACTGCTGAACATGATGCTTTTAAGTGCTCTATAATAACTTTGAGTCATTTAGTTGTGAGAACTAAACTTGTAAAGCATAATAAACACACGCCCCTATATATAATGTTAATAACAAAATAATGAAAAAAACTTATTTACTGAGATTCTGTTTGAGGTAGTAGGTCAGGTTGATCCTGGGTCACTACATTGAGTTGCATGAAGGTACGCTGAGGATTAATGTGTCTGACATTTTTAACTGTCTTATGTTTTAAATGTGATGTAAAAGCTTCTGTGAAACTCCTGCTAACAATTTTTTTTTGTGATGTACCAGATATTGACGAATGTGAGACTGGTACTCATAACTGCCCCCCCGATTTTATCTGTCAGAATACTCCAGGATCTTTCCGTTGCCGTCCCAAGCTACAGTGCATGAATGGGTTTATACAAGATGCGCTAGGCAACTGTATTGGTAAGACATATTCTTATCTCAGGGAATACTTAAGTGTTGCCTATGAGATAAGTTGTAGTTTCTCTGGGTGAGTTCTGAGCTTCTCAAGTCATTCTTTGTGCATGTATGCATTGCTCTGCTGTGTGTTTTTTCTGCTCCTTTACAGGCAGGCTTGGTCCCACAGGTAAGATTTACAGAGGAAAACCATTTAAATAAAAGACTTAAATATTAGATCTCTATTTTTAATGATATTTGGTTACCTAAGACACTTAGCTACATTTGAACATTTTCTTTAAGTGTTTGGGTATTTTATCGAAACAAAATTTGTAGAACATTTGTGATACGTTTTATCTTCCTCCTATCCAAAAGGTTTTAGCTAAAGTTTAGTATAAAAAGCTATGATTTATGACATCCTCTGTAATACACTTTGTTGCTATTAGTATGTGTGGGTTTACAGATATGTAGGTCCTTCCAGACCTGTCCCGTGTTAGTTATAGCCTATCAAGAATCTTACTCTGTATGAGAATGATGGGGCAGTTATAACACACTGTGGAAGGAGTTTTATTTTAAAGACTGATTACAATCTGTCAGGCTAATGCCTTGTTTCCAAGACTCCTACAAAACAGAATTATAACCTTTATATAAATATGTTAGAATTACTGGTTTCCAGCAGACTCTAAATGGAATTGTCTAATGTGACCTACAAATCTATCAGTTATTCCCTTGAGTAGTATTTTCAAGTCTCAACTTAACTTTGAATTCCCCCATCGGCGTAGCGTGTCTTTGACTTGTGGAACTGGCTGAGCGGCAGCAGCTGCCAAGTCTAGCTCATTGTCAGCCCCTTGTTCTCCTGACCATATCATACCCCGTAGTGCCGAAATCTGACACTGGAAACACTGAGTCTGAAAACAAAATTGCAGCCTTTAAAATGAAGGGGGCCAGTGCTTGTGCACAACAAACACTTTTGAGACGTATGTCTGCCATAGCTAGCACCGAGTCCATGGCAGTTAGTAGTCAGCTTGCCTTCACTGATGTTAGTAAAGCCACATCAATTTGTAGCAGCAATAGTTATGTCCCCTAAAATGCATTTGCTCAAAAGATTTACCAAAACAATTTCACAGGCTGATTTTACACACTGTCAACCAAATGCTGCCCTATGTGGTGTTGAGGGGAAAAAGTATGAAAACTTCCCTGTCTTTCCAGTGTCTTTGTGAGTTGAAAAGTTTAGACTCTAGTGAGTTGGGATGACAGGCCTGGCTGAAATGTTTCACATTATACTATGTCCCCTTCCTCATCTTCAGGCAACCAACATTTTGCAAGCTGGATGCTGTACTTAATACCATTCCATATCAACTGGAAGGCAGTAGCTCTTCAACAGTTAACAGTACCACTGTGTAAAATGATGATAATATCCCAGTGAAACAGTTGAGAAAATTTTAGGCAGAGGAGTACTCATGTGAAGCCAGACTTTGCTGAAGGTTAAGGGATGCAAGCCCATACACTCACAAACAGTGCTGCTCCTGCAAACTGTCAGGTCTTAGTTATATTAACATTTCCAGGTAGCAAAGGCTGCCTCGGTACCTCCTGTAGCCACTGATTCCCAACTCTGAAACTCCTTTCCCCAAAGCTAATAGCACATGCTGACCTTGCATAACACTGAGTTCCTTACCTTCTTGGCTAGATACACTGTACCAGGTCATACTCTAATACAGCTTAGTCTCATCTCATTACATTTTCTGAGATTTTTACTTTATGGTGGGTTCTTACCAGGGAGAGGATAGCTTTGTCGCAAAGTGATATATGTCCAGCTTTTGAAAAATCAGACGTGTTTGATGGATGGTAGAGGGCTGCATAGCCTTGTGAATATATAATTCACATTCTTATGTGTTTACATGGACAACGTGCCATAAGACGAGGTAAGGTATTCGTGGTGATTACCTGTGAGCAGTAGTTTATCTCTGTCATTTGTAAAAATGGAGTCAGCTCCTACCTTTATGAGCACGTACTACCAAATAGCTCATTCACTGTGAGCCACAACCCACAGGCTACAGCATAACTGGTTGAGCTGGTGAACTGAATTGTTGATCATCTTTTCATAGGTTTAGGGGAGACTTTCAAAGGCTTTTAGACAAATGCAAGTTCTATACCCAATTTCCTCTGCTTTTCAGTGGGATCTGGGCCTCTCATACCTCTCCCGATCTTCACCCTGGAAACGTTATATTGGTGAAGCTAAATGGCATGAATAGTTGTATTCTCCCATGGGCAGAACTTTTCAAGCTCTGAAGGATTGCATTAGGATGTAATCCTCTGAAGGACTACATAAGGAAAGCATCTTACCTTCAACATCTTCAGACAGCAGATAGTTACACTGACTTCTTGTGCTCTTGTAGATATCAATGAATGCCTGAGCACCAACATGCCATGTCCAGCTGGACAGATATGTATTAACACTGATGGCTCATATACCTGCCAGCGAATCTCACCCAGCTGTGGCCGAGGTTATCATCTCAATGAAGATGGAACAAGATGCGTAGGTAAGTAACAGTTTGGAAGAAAAAACAATTTGAAGAAAATAAATCGCATCTATTGCTTATGTTTACCAGTTTATTGTATTTTGCACAAGTTTTTCTCATTCCCACAGTCAATTCTTGATCCTGTTCTTTCCCTCGTGTCAGTCCCAACAAGTGAAGAATGGCAATGATCCACTCTCTGGCCTTCATATAACTCAAGAAACCCTGTATTCTTAGAAGAAATTAGAATCACCCCCCAAAAATAACATTGTGACTGTATTAGTATATTGGAACAATACTGTGTGGTCTCAAATCTCCCCCATACAGAGGTATAACACAAGGCCCAGGTAGTATCCCACAGAGGCCATTTAAGTAATGTCCAAAGGCATATATCCCTTTAGCTGGCTTTTAACTAAGGTGGCTTTTGCAGAGAGAGGTATTTTTGCATGTGTTTTCAATTTTTGTAAATGGCTTATCAAAGCACTACTGACTGTGGGTCTCTGGCATCTTACTCTAGCTGAAGATCTGATCCATGAGTATTGAGTGTGCATAATAAAACAATTTTGCACCTGATTTCCACCAAATACTGACTGATTTCCTGATTCCTTTTCCCTCCCAAGTCCATCATCATTAGCAGGACACCTGAGATAACCTGTCTCAGGAAGAATAGCTTGGATTTGTGACTCTGATCTTACAAAAGCTGAGCGCTAGATCAAAATCTTGCTTTCTGTTTCAAAACACTTTATAACTACTAGGGGTCATAGAAATACGTTAACGTGTTGCTCTTCTCTCGACTTGCATGCTAAGAAGTGTACTTGCAATCATTTCTCTCCTTTTCTTTAAGACGTGGATGAGTGCTCATCTTCTAATCAGCCTTGTGGAGAAGGACACGTTTGTATAAATGCCCCAGGCAATTACCGTTGTGAGTGCAAATCTGGCTATTCTTTTGATGTCATCAGTAGAACTTGTATTGGTAAGTTGCACCTATCGACTTAAATACATGCAGCCATGGCATTTTAAAAAATGATCCAGTGTAAATAATGTTACTGCTCTCTGCATAACCTCTTTCATCTGAATGTAAAATTGACTACTATGTTATTTGTATAAATCTAATACCATATTAAAGACCTGCTGGTACTTCAAAGGAAGGTGTATTAGTATTGTCAACATGTTATCTGTTATCCTGTTAAAAGGTAAGATTATGAGAGTGTGTGTAATTGTTTTCTGTGATATTTTTATATGCACCTACAGCAAAACGTTCCTTTGGAAGATCAAAGCAACTTTCTTCTTTATAGATCTCATTCAATTATGTGCTGGGGTGCTTCTAAATGAGCATTTTGAGCAAGTCCTTCCCTCTCTAGTAGGAAATCTAGGTCTGGAAAATAAAAATCAAACTTTTATGACCACATTCTTGTCCAGACTACTACTGCAGTGAAGCCAGCCACTACATAGACCTCTGTATATGTTTATTATCGCAGATATCAATGAATGCAGACGTTATCCAGGCCGCCTATGTGCTCACAAGTGTGAGAATACCCCTGGTTCCTATTACTGCACGTGTACCATGGGATTCAAACTTTCAACTGATGGCAGGTCATGTGAAGGTATGTCTGTCATATGCTTTTGTCACCTGCTGTGAGATACAGCTTATTGCTCTTTAGCTATTTCCATTTGACTTTAGCTTATAAGACTGCACTGGAATGGCATGATAAATCAAACCAGTGTGGTCTCTCTGATTACATGAATGCTGTTATGATTAATCAAGACCACAGTAGCCCACAGTTCCCATATATTGCCCTTTGGCTGGATTACGCAGAAGTGTATGGGTCAGCATTTACGGTATTTTGAAGGGTGATTCAGCTAGATCAGATTCAAGACCTTCAAAACGAGCCTTGCTGATATCCAGATATAAAAATGCAAGTGTGGTCCAAGTCTTTCCAAGACTTTCTCCAAGTCACACACCTTGAAGGACAATGGGAAATAATAGCACAGTGCAGATTAACCTATATTGCCAGACCTTGTTGAGAGTAATACACCCAAAGCCCCCTGTTCCCAGCTTACTCAGTGATGTGCATACTATTCTTTTTTAACTAAAAAAAAATGCCTTCCAAACTTTTGCCTTAGTTCTGTAATAGGAGCGACGAATGTAGCAAGAAATTTGGGATTCAGGCATATGATTTTGTATTTCAGATTTAAATGAATGTGAGAGCAGCCCATGTAGTCAAGAGTGTGCCAATGTGTATGGCTCCTATCAGTGTTACTGCCGCCGGGGCTTTCAACTTAGTGATGTAGATGGGATTTCATGCGAAGGTAAGCATTATTGTTTTGTAGATGGAGGGTGAGGGAGCATTTCTTATTGTCACCGTAACATACATGAACAGTTCCATGTACCTGTAATTCTTTCATTTTAACATGTGATTGTGTTTGGTATTTTCCTGTGAAACTATGAAACCGTATGTAATGAAGGTCTCCCACTCATGTCCTAGTCTAGAAATACCTCTGCTTGTGTAGTATCAGTTTTGCTGTTTACACTGAACTGTAGCTTGGCACACTTTTCTAACTTGCAAGAAATGTTTGATTATTTTTTTTTCCGAGGAACTAACAGAATTTCTAGTCTTCAGCAAGTGAAAATACAAACACATTTATATGTTACATGAGTAACATATAATATTGCTAGGTAGTATTTTATATATCCTCTTTTTGTGCTGGTTCTGAACTGATGTGTAAGTAGGTTATCCTCAAATACAAGGAGGATGTGGGTGTGACCTTGTACACAATTTCCTGAATTTGGACTTAGGTTTCAAGGACTTACTAGACAGTAAGACCTTGGGCAGAACACCTCATCTCAATTTCCTTTTTGTAAGAATGGGGATAAAACTATTCCTCTCCCTCCCTTTTGTAAAGTACTACAATACACGTCACTGTAAAGTGCTTGCTCTTATTCATTTACTTTGTCTCTTGGGCCTATTGTTTTTCGTTTTCTTCACACCTCCATTTATTCCTGACAGCCTTTATTGACTAGCGCCATCCCTATCCGATGACCTTTTTCCTTGTCCAGCAATTAGAGTAATGAAATTGTGTTTGAAGCTCACAGTGGGAACACCATACGTATGCACTTGGTTGAATGTCATGAACACATACTAAATTAGTGGTGTTTTCTTCTTGCAGATATTGATGAATGTGCTTTACCTACTGGGGGGCATATCTGTTCCTTTCGGTGTATTAATATTCCTGGGAGTTTTCAATGTACTTGTCCCTCCACTGGCTACAGGTTGGCACCCAATGCACGCAACTGCCAAGGTGAGTTCAATAGCTGCAGAGAGACCTAACTGGATTGTGGACTTCTAAAAAGTTATAGCAAGTTTTTATGTTTAAAAATATGCCTTTCCTACAACAATATAGGTAAAGCAGTAAACATCAACTTGAAATCTGAAGAAACAAGTATTTTATAATAAATATACAGGAAACTTCTCTTATAAACTATAGAATACGGTAGAGAATAATTTTTATAACATTATTAAAGAATTCTAACAAATTCTGAAGATGAAGATTCCCACTGTGAAATGATGTGAGTTAGTTTAGCCATTAAAAGGAAATACCGTGCTATAAACATTTCAGCAAATATGTAGGTCTTGTCCACTTAGTGGCACTGCTGCTCTTCCTTCTCCTATTCTTGCCTGTCGTTTGGGCTAGTTTTCTTCTTTTTTTGTTCTCCTGCCCTCCCCTTCCCATCCTGTAATAATGTTTAATTACATCCTATGTTCTGTAGTACCTAATATGACACTGTCATCATCTGGCACCTGCAAGTAGAGGAAAGGCATGTGTCCAATTCACTCACCTTTTTCCATTTGGCAGATATTGATGAGTGTGTTGCAGAAAGCCACAACTGCTCTTTCAATGAGACCTGCTTTAACATCCAGGGGGGCTTTCGCTGTCTGTCTTTGGAATGTCCAGAAAATTACCGCAAGTCAGGAGATACGTAAGTACTTTCTTTTTCAAGGTTGAACAGTTTTTGGGTGACATGATCTCCTTTATGTCACGCCACTGCCAACTGAATACATAACGGATTCTGGCAAATATGTACTTTGTTGGTAGGCCTACCCTATGTTTTGCACACACAGGTCTGGTCCCTTTCTCATGCTCCTGTTTCAGTCTAAGAAAAAAGTATTCCCTTAAAAAATTACATCTGTCAGTGGTTTGCATCGTAATGATCTCTAAGAGCTATAATGATATTCTCTCTTGGGCTACCTTGCAGGCAGCCTGTTAGGAGGGTTACATTCAGCTTCAAAATTCTGACTTTTACTTCCTTTCACACATAGTCTTTCCTTACTATTACACTGTAATGGACGAGTTATTTTTAGCTCCCTCTCTGAAGTCTTACCGGTGCTGTTGCAAAGCATTGCAAGAATGTCTTACATCTTAGAATGTCTTCTCCAGTTCCACCTCTGTTAAGCTGTGAAGGGTGATGCGTTAGCTGCTGCCCATACTTGTGTCTCTTAACCTAGCTCAGAGAAAGTCTATGCATTCTGGTGTTGAAAATATGGTATGGTAGAGAGGCAGCTGGCAGCTCATTTATACCCATCAAATGGTGCTAGCAAAGTGGAGAAGTTCCTGCAAAATTTCAGTTGTGTAGCTAGAGTGCGGATGGTGCAGATGACTGCTTTTCCTCCTACCCGGTGGCTTTATGGCCACACTGTACTCCAGCGATTCTTCCAAAAGCTGTTCCATGGTCCCCTCCCCCATGTGCCCCATACCCAGGTAGGTGTATGCTCCACCAGCTAGGGGAGAAAGCTGATAAATCACATTTTTCATCAGCCTGCTATTGCTTGTCAACAGCCAGTGTTCATATGCCCACCATCTTTTAGATAAAATTCAGTACTCTGTGCCTCCTCCGTAGAATGAAGATAATGCTGATCTTCATCAGAGGGACTTTGTGGGGATTAGTTAGTTTCTATTTAAACCTTAAGCTATGAAATGCCAAAGAAGTGGCACAGCAGATGTATTTGATCAGAATACCATGGAGGGAGCTCATGGTATATAACCAGATATTTATAAAACATGCTTGTATTCTGAGAAGTGTCAATAGTAATTAAATTTTAAATTATATTTGTCACATCAATACACAAACAGTGCCTTGTGATGTAGGTGTTTTCTTTATTTGTAATATTGTGGGTTCATTTGTATCCTAATTTAAAAAAAAAAGTAATTTGCAATAAGCAGAATTGGCAGATTTCTACTCTTATGGACATCCCTGAGTTGCAAAGTTTGGTTTATAAAATACGCGTTGTACACACACATTCCATTTCATCTTCTTTCTTATCTGTATTTTTATGCATGTGTTGAAATTAATGGCTATTTGAGATGTTAAAGGATTTTTGGGGAAGTAGTAGAATGTCTGAATTGTTTTTCTGTGTCTGGGTTGTTGGGGCCCTGTAATGACTTACTCTGCCTAACTTGAACAGACTCATAGGGAGAGATTCTTCTGATGTGCTAGGGCTATAATTAGGCTATGAGTCAGACACAAATCCTGTAGCTGCTCAGTGCAGTTCTAATTATTTTAATTCCTTGAGTTATTATCTTGTTGGATTTATTAGGTTTTCCCCTCTCAACAGCTACAGACGCAGTTACTAAATTTATTGTTGCAAATGTGTTTGCATAAAACAAAGAGAAGATGAGTTCATTGTCTGTACTGAAAAAGTCCAAGTTAGTTCAATGGGGAGTTAGGTACGCTCATACTTAGCCAGTATACGAGTAGTATACCAACATGCCAGAATCAGGCTTTATGTATTGGGTTACCTTGTGACCACTGGGGAACAGTTTCATAAGACAGCTCTTTAGCAGCCTGTTTACATCCAGACTAATTTAGGTATTCTTGAATCATTTATTTTTCGCATATATAACTCAACATAGCTGATAGCTAGCATATCTTCATTAGCATTTGCATGATAATGACATCAAGTCAGTTTTTCACCCAAACTTGTGCCAGGACTCTAAAATCAAAACGGTTGGCTATCTATTACAGATACCATTTTCCTCTCCTTTTTATTCAAAACACATTCCAGTTTTACCAACTGGGCACATCATAAGAAAGGCAACACATTTGCCGTTCTCATCAAGTTGGCACCTCATGGGATTTTTTTCTCTGTTCTCCAGTATTTTCTTTGGAACAGCTATAATTTAATAGGCCTCAGTCCTACAAATCCAAGTTCGTTCACTCTTCTTTTTCTTTAAAATCCTTGTGTACAGGCAACAGCCCTCAGTGAACGAGAAGCTTCCTTACCTAATACCTTTGAGGCAGAGATTTTTGCATGGTTGTTGCCGTGGCAATTATCATGAGGTGAAGTAATTGCAGGATCATCTCATGCTACAGGCTGAAAGGTCAGGATGCTGTGTCGATACTCTTGAGTTTCAGGAGCAAACAGCCTGTGTAACCTTCCCCAAAGACCAGCAAAGTGCCTGGCAGTCCTTAATGGCAACAATTTTGTTGACGGTCTTATCTCTTTTGCTTAAATTCTGCATTTTTTAAACTTGATCAGCCTATTGGCTTGGTATTTTTCCAAGGATAATAAAGATCTACTGCTACTCACAATAGGACTTAACTTGCTGTACTGCCTTGCCAAACACTTTTTGTTTGCAATTTGCATAACAATTAAATTCTCTTTATGTGATGCTGAAGTCAAACATTTGTAATATTTAAGCCAAGAAAAATAGTAGAAAAGATAAAGAAGTGGTTATGGCGCTGTGTCAGAAATGTGTGCTGCACTGAGCCAGATTGGGAAATATTTTTGTATTCTAGACATGCCTGCCTATTATTAAGATTGCCTGTCGCTTCTTATTATAAGGGCCTGTTTTTAACTGCTTAGAATTTTGCCAAAATGTAACCAACGGCTGAAATTTTACATGCCAGGTGTCTGATTCAGGCTCGGGTTTTGGCAAATTTCAGCCAAAGCAGTTCACTCATTTCCAAGTGTGTGTTTAAGACATTGTGATGATTTTTTTTTTTTTTCTGTTAACCGTTCACTGTCATGTTTTGCAGTAGAGATCTGAAATTTTTTAGGAGATTACTTTTGCACTTTTTGTCATCCTTGCAAAAAAAAAAACAACTCTGAAACTTTTGAAATTATGAACTTTGTAAAATTGCATTTAGCCTTTTTTCGTAAACTGTAGGGAATAAGGACCTTGATGGGTAATCTTAATCCACCCCTGTATGTTAAAACAGAATCGGGTTTACCTGGAGAGTTGTTTGTTTAACTTTTGCTTCAAGTCCTTGAATGATAAGGATTTCATAGCCTCAGTGGCAATCTGTCTTTGTGTTTGACTGTCTTCTTCAGTGCGATTTAATTCTTCCTATCAGTAGAGAGGTCTTTCTTTTTTCGCAACAGACAATCCTCTTCTGATTTAGCAGACCTGAGCTTCTTGCAGCTCTTTAAAGCAGTCTAAAATGTGCAGGTACCAGCTCCACAGCCTGTCTGAGCCCACTCCTACATATGGCCACAGGAAAGAAGCCCTGTCTTCCCCATAATGTCAGCTCCAATCTGTCCTGGGCCAGGTTCTGCCCACCCTGACAACCCCAGAGCCTGTTTCTTCTGTGCTTTCAAAGGCCACCCAGACACCATGGAAAAGAAAGCTGTTTCTAGCATGGGTGAGAGAAGAGCCAGCTGAGTAAGAAGGAAATGTGTACTAAGGGACAAGGAGGCTGAATGTAGGGAAGGAAGGATCTGACGGTATGATCAGGTGAGGAGAAGGAATATGGGAGACGCTTGAAGGGTAGAAAGTAAAATTGGGTAAAACAGTTTAGAGACAAGGGGGAAACCAAGCACAGGAGTCAGGAGATTATGGTTAAGGTGATTGATGCCAGATTTGGATGAAGACCATCAGAGCAAGGAATAATTTGGGTTGACTGCACAAAGATACTGAGAGGAGGGGTGTATGCTTTGGGACTAGGGCTGTGAGGTAGAAACTGAGAGAGCCAAGTATCAGCCAGCAGAGGGTGGAGCAAAAAGAGGAGGATTGGCACTGGCTGAGTAGATAGTCCTGATGCCAGATGTTTGAGTGGGCAGGAAGGGCAGTAGGCAAGGACAGGGGATAGGAAGAAGGAGCCAGGTTGGGAAAGACGGACAAGGATAGGATGTAGAGGCTCAGTACTGAGGGCAAAGTGAAGATGAGTCTGAGAGTTTCCAGCTCTAGACGGGAGGAACATGCAGAGTATTTGTCCATCCTGTCTACTGTACTGCTGTATACTGCATTCCCACCTGAGCCTGAAGTGGGACTCCAGATTCTCCTCTGGTTAAGAAATGTCTGGAAAACCAACCATCAGTTGGTTTCATTCCCTCTGGGTTCTGGTCTGTTTAAGACAAATCCACCTTTCCTATACAGCTGCTCTGTTAACATAAATGTAGAGATCCGTGATGTGGTGATACAGCCCAGCTGATGGCTCATCTGGGCCTCAAAGTGTCGTGCAACCGGCTGAAAAGAAATACACATCAATGATGGCACGAGCGAGTGCCTTTATAGTGGAGTGTATTCTAGGAGGCCCGGAAGGTTGTTACAGCTCTGGAAATCTACAGAGTCAGATTTCAGAGATGTGTAGTTTAGAGTTTGGCAATAATACTTGGTTAGTTGTTCAGCATGTTGAGATGGTTTGCCTGTATGAAGTAAATGACAAAGCCATAAATCCTGCTAATAACAAGTTCTTTTCCCTTCAGTGCATGAGGAATTGTTGTATACCACTCAGCTCCTTTAGGCTCAATGGAGTGAAAATGAGGCTCGGAAATTGACAGGAGGGAAGGCAGAAAATATTTTCTCCTCATTTCTCTGTTAGGAAATGTTGTATTCATTATCTAAAATGGAATCTCTCTAGTTTTGGTAGTGTTCTTTTCCTTTATGAGTAACAAGTGTTTGGTACCTGAAATTCAGAATAGTAATTCTTTGAAACCGGTATTTCAGCCACATAAATAAACCGAAGAGAACAGGGTAGTAAGTGAGCTAAAATAATCAGGAACAAATTCAGGAATAACCATTTAGCAGCAGTATATGCTTAATTTGCTAGCCTATGCGCCTAGTTGCAGAGATTTGCAAGGATATCTATAAAACTGCCTCACTGCAAAGCAGTGTGTGTTTTACTTGGGCTCTGGGTTGGGTTTCTCTGGTAGCACCTCACTGGCTCCTCAGCACTCCCCTTCTCCCGCCGGATCGCCTGTGCTCTCTCCCACAGTGACACGGCATGGTGGCAGGGCATGGTAGCCGTATGGCCAGCTCGGCCCTCCTGAGATGCCACAGAGCTGCAGCAGCACCCAGGGTCTTGGGCTGCTCGCTCACCGTCAGTGGAGCATTGGATTCCCCGACCCTATGATGTTCTTCTGCCCACTGAAGGGAAGCATTTAAATAAGGTCTAGAGAGTACACTGGGATTTAAAAGCTCACTGCTTATTGCCTTTGTGGTGCATGACCCCAGAATGAACTCAGGTTCTTGAAGGCAATAATATTTGCTATCTCTCCTTTGTGGTTCCTTGATGGAACAATTAGTGCACATTAACTAAGTCTGTAGTGAAGTGTGCAGCGTGAAGTGTGCGCTACCAAAGAAAAAGATAAAAGATGATGAATTTTGAATAATTCTAGCTCCTAGCCGCAGGCACACCTGTCTCCACATACAACTTTCTGAATCAGCAGAATGTCCTTTTTCGAAACTTAGGAAGCTGGGAGCTTTGGGGTTTTGTTCTCTTAAAAAGATCTGGCTATTATTACAAAATGTATTTTACTTTTATAAAAGAATAAATCAGGGCATCTCTATGAGCATGTAGGTGCTTCCAAAAAGATTTACATGAAGAAAACATTTCCAACTAAGAAATTAACTGTCTTGACTTGCTTCATGATTTCAGCAAGACCAAGAAGCCTCATGATTTCAACAAAACCAAGTAATTCTCTTTAGTGGAGTTATTGATGACTTTTCAGAAAAGAATGCAGAACTCACTATACCTGAAAGTATTCCAAGAGTATCCACATCTAATAGGCTGGCCATCCTGTAAAGACTTGTGCGTGCTCTTTACGCACATGAATAAAATTAAGAATGCATTTAAGTCTTCAAAGAATTGCTTTGTACTTTCTTTTGCAAGTGGTATTAAGAGAAAACATAGAACACATTAATTGAAGAACTAAGGGTGCTTTTAACTACTCTTTTTGAAAATGCTTATTTTGCATATAATAAGAAGTTCCTGGAATTCTGGTCACCATGCACTGGCAACAAAGTAGGGCTTGCTTATGAGCCAGAGTTCTGTTGATACCAGATACTCCTGATAGGAGCTTAATTTTATATGTCAAAATAAAATAAGTGAAATGGGCACTCAAATTTCCTTGAGGTAGTAAGAAGCAAAGCATGCCTTCATGCCGGAGCATTTCTTAGTAAAGAAATGAATAAATAGTTTAGGCTCCAAAACCTCAGCCCGTGGACTGAATGTTGCTTTTCAGTGGAGAAAGACTTTTACATGATTTAATTGGTTCGCAGTTGTGCATGAGGCAAGTCTGAAGCTAAATGCACAACCTGATCATCCCCACATTTTGCAAAGTCAGCATCCAGCTGAGATCGTCATGTCTACCTCTACTTCCACACACCCATCTGATAGGATGTTCGGATACCAACTTGAATGTGGTGATTTGAGCATATCTTTAACCCGAAATTCATATAAACTTTCCTTGTTTGCAATTCTTTGAACGCTTCTCAAACCCACCAGGTATCATGACATGTCAGATCTTTGTTAATGTGCTGGTAAGCTGCAGCATTCTTTAATAGCAGGGACTTTAATGCCGTACCTGTCTGTGCCATGTTTTACTGGACAAACTTCACTTCTCTCTGTGCAGATCATGATTTCTAGTGCTGATCTTCATTATTCACTTTCAACTTGTATGGATGATCTCTTCCTAGTTCTCTGGATTTGATGCTGTAATACAGTGCCTAGTGATAAGGGAAGGAAACAGCAGAGGGCAACTTTCTCACTCACCAGCATCATTCCTGTGAGTCAAGGCTGCGTAAGAGTGGACTGAGTGTGCAGGGCACATGCTGGAGACATCAGGCCGTTGGATCTTGTTTTCAGTGCTTGCCTAGATGGGTGTTAGACTGACTCAGGTTTGTTCTCCCAGTAGCACAGAGAAATACTATGCCACATCAGGAGTAAGAAGGTTTGTCTTCAAAGCAAATAAACCTTAACACACAGGCAGTATTGAAAATAAGCTTTACATTCCTCTGTGTGCTGTCAGATGATGAACGTACATAGCGCAGTATCTAGAGCGCCTCTTCTCTCTCAGAAAGACCAGCTCCTTGTACATTCGTGGTTTTCGGAGTACTTGGCTCAGTCTTAAAATCCAGCCAGACATCCCAAGTAGGACACAGTCAACTCACTAACCACTTAGGCTCTCTTCCTTTGTTTAACATGTGTCCAATCAACCAAAGACTAAAACTTGAGGGGAATAAAACCAACAAAAGAATAAAACTTGGTTCTCCCTAGGAAGAGCTTAGCTGATCTAAATGCAAATGAACTCTCACCCATACTGAGGTGCAAGACTCAATTCATCTGTGCATGCAAAAGAAGGGCAACACTTCTGAAAATGGCAACATTTCTCTAAAAGCACCAACTACAGACAAGTTCATCCTTATTTAATAAATGTCCATTTGCAATATGACTGAGGTGCCAGGCTGAAGAACGGATATGCAAGTCAACGTATCTTTTCCCACCCCCACTGCCCTTGCTCTCCTATCACGCTTGCTAAATGTACGCTAATCTTCCTCTTGTCTTGTCTTCTCACTTTTCTTGCAGTCGCTGTGAGCGCTTGCCTTGTAATGAAAATAAGGAGTGCCAGAGCCTGCCTCTGAGAATAACCTACTATCACCTCTCTTTTCCTACCAACATTCAAGTACCCACCGACATTTTCCGCATGGGCCCTTCCAATGCTGTCCCTGGGGATAAAATTCTGCTGTCCATCATCAGCGGGAACCAGGAGGGTTTTTTCACCACCAAAAAAGTGAACAACCACAGTGGAATTGTGGTCATGCAGCGGCAAATCACAGAGCCCAGAGACCTTCTGCTGACAATTCAAATGCAACTTTCCCGCCATGGAACTGTCAACACATTTATTGCCAAACTTTTTATCTTTGTCTCTGCACAGCTTTGATCCCTAACTTACAGGCATCATTGGCTACTTTTTCTCTTCTAAGAGTAGCTTTTTTTCCCCCCAATTTCAATAAAGTTTAGTTCATCTGTTGCATGCTGCACTTGCATTTTATTTGCCATCATCATTACAGTTTTCCACTTTGCCCTATCACAGAATGTCTCAATTTGGGGAGATCCTTATGTGTACTCTGCATCATTATAAAAAGCAGAAATTGGTGTCCAAGAGCTTATTACCTGAATATACCGAGGACTGAAAGCTATTAATTTACTTCACACAGTATTGGAGTTGGTCTCATTTGATTATACACAGCTGCATATGTTTAGGTTTGAATTTTTAAAAGAAAATAGGTGTGTAATCTGAGCTGTCTCAACTGAGACATCTTTAGAGAGTTTCATCGCTTATGGGGCAAATACTGTGCATTTTCTGAAAATCTATTAAAAGGGCATAACTTAGGCCCTTAGGACCTCAGGTGTGGCCCAGCACACAAGTCACTTCAAAGTGTGGAGCCAGATGCTAAAGCTGCGCTAGTTGTCATTGCTTTGTTGTAGCCAGTGAGCTGATTTCCACCAGGTGCAAATCCCAGTTCTGACCTTTAAGGATGGTACAAAAGAGAATCTCCTCTAAAGAACATGTGTTTTAGAGATTTTTCGTCTTCCTTTCTGTGGAACGTCCACTGAACTGAAAAACTAATGATGGGAAAACAGCAATGAGCTTCCTAAGAGCATTTAGCTAGTAGCAGAGAGCTCCTTTCTATTCCACAGGCTATATTCTGAGATGTGTCTACAGGAACATTTGAAAAAGATATTTAATTGGTCTCACAACATTTTTGTCTCTCCAACTTCCATATCAAAGCTGATACATTTTTAACACTAAAGACTTTACCCACCACCACCAAAAAATGCCTAATCAAGCCCTGGCAGCCCTGAAAGGTCAGCCACAATTCCAATACCCAAATCTTTCTTCCTTTATTTCTATGACTTCCTTCCTTTACTTTTATGCAATCAAGAACAATGTAGACAATACAACTGGATTTTTTTTGGAATTATTTTGTTTTGTGAGCTGGAAAAGGATTTATTTTACTCCTCAGTCCTTGCATTGGTAAATATTAAAAGCTCAGTCCCACAGGTATGATCTAAAAATTAATGTTCTTTTACACCATCCTGGGCTTGGATATCTTGTGCCTGGTACATAGGCAGAATAATCACTCCGTAGATGAATGAAGAATAATCCCCGTGAATGCACATATGAAAAACATGCTTCGCTATGTAAATACAGACAGCGCAGGCAAGGTACAAGGTTAGAAACTGAGAACCTTCTAAACCAAGATCATAAGCCTTAATCACCTGAACACAAGGAATTAGTCTTAACTGTAAGCTGCAGGCTCTCAGGCTCATCATCAGCCAAGGACTAGACTGGGGCATGATCGCAGCACTCTGGCAGAGTATTACATGTTCCCTAAGGCAAAGTTTATCCCAGCTGGCTGACAGGAGTTCAAGTCTCACGAGGAATGCCAATGTTTAATAAGTCTGTTGACACATACTTATAAAGCTGCCAGAAGTTGCCAGTGGGGATAGAGCTTTAAATACTGAAAGCACAAGCCCGTGCTACTTGAGCTAATGGAGTTTCTTACTGCCACAGAAGATGCTTGTATATAAATGCCCTCTGGCTACCAGTTCATTATGAGGCCATAATTAAGTAGGATAAAGATGCAGAAATAAACTTCATTTTTGCAAGCATTAATATATATTTGTTTGGCAGGAAAAGAAGGGAGCGTGAGAATTTGGCCCTCAGAATTGTAAAATGCTACCGTATTAATTGCATTCGGCAAATAATTGAAGAACACGGAGCTCAGTCTCCTCTATTAGACTCTCTAATACTGCAGCGTAGCTTGAACTTTCAAGAACATGTATGTAATTATGTAGCGCCATTTATGTGCATGGTTCTTTCCAAGTGAAAATGAAATCACGGCTCTTGGTCCAAAGGATTTACTAATTGAATCCAATGGAGAATATGAAAAGGAATGACACCAGGACCCAAGAAGAAAGAAACAACTGTATTCAGGAAGGGATTATTTGCAAAATAATCAGAGCAACGGAGCTGTTTCTTAACTTTTTTCTCTTTTAAATGAAAAAGGTCTAGAGGAGGTACCAGCTCCAAAGCTGTCATTTTTGTTAGAGGAGGAAAACTTGAAGGAAAGATTTGAATAAAGGAAGTTCTCAGCACTTAGGAAAAACCTTTTGTCAGTTACAGTCCCCACTATAGGAGGATATGAGCAAAAAGGAAAACGTCAGCTAATCAGAAGATAAAATGCAAAGAATAAGGTGTAAGGATAAAATTAGGCAGTATTTTGAGATCAGAGTACACCATTAATAGCAAATATCAGCATTCGAAATAGATGCTAGTTGTCAAAGAAATTACTCCAGAAGATGTCTAAAGATGTGTAGTTGAAGCAATAAGAGAACAAAGTGTTACCAGCTGCATTTTGGATATGCTGAAGCAATTAGCAGGGATATCAAAAGAAAGGAGATCAGACAATGAATATTTAGGCAGGGGAAAATGAAAGCACAAACTCAAGTTTAGCAGTGTGGACCAAGCATGCAAAAAAAAAAAGGTTGTGGGATTTGTAAGAGGAGAGAGAAACAATGCAAAGAAATAGAGCTGATGCAACGTTTATCTGTCACATGTATAGTTACAAGCTGGATGGATCTAGAAACTAGTTTTAGTTAGGAACTAACACAAATCACTTGTGATCATTGTGATGCTCCGTTTCTCTATGCAGGGTACCTAATTCACGCCAGAATGCTTTTACTCCAGTGAACCGGAAGTGATAATTATGAATGTAAATCTTACTTAGGACTATTTCAACTTAAACAAATTAATGGCTTTATTAGATGAGAATTTCAGAAATGTTTGTATTTGCCAAATTTTGTTCCAGCTGAAGTCAAGAGTAAAGCTCCCTTTTCCTCCCAGGAAGGAGCAAAGTCAGACCAATACTGAACGCTTCGGATACTCCCACCACAATGTTTTTGCATACAAATTCTATTATCTAAATACAGCTATGAAAATTTAGTATGCTGTAAAATTTAGTAGTGCTGCATGTATGCTATTTAATATGCTATGAAAATTTAGTAGTGCTGTATGTATTGCATCAGTACTTCATTAGTAATAATGTCCCAAAATGAGTTATGCAAGCTACTGTTTATTGGTGTCCCTAAAACCTTCAGATGATGCTATAGGTATTATTTAATGTATTATATAAAGCAAAGAGAAAAACTTTTAAAGAACTTTTTCAGAATTTGTAAATACATTATTGGAAGTAAAACCATTCTGGCTTGGCTGTTGTGACCCCAGCTCAGCAGGATCCTGAGGAAAGATGCAGTGTTTGTTTGTACGGCTGTATAGATGCAAACATCTACTAAACTCCTCTACAGGCAGTAAGGAAAAAAAAAGGGAGAGAGGGAAACAAACACAAATGATGTACATTTTGCTTCAATTCTATTTGTTACGTATTTTGAAACAGACTATTTTATGCTGGAACTAGACTATGTAATTTACCTAATTGCACAGACATGAGGGTCAGCTAGCTCAAGTCCTTTCTTAATTTGGCAGCTGAGCTTTAAAATAAAGGGATGGAATCTGTTATTGTAGGTCAGACTATTATGTCCATATATCCAGAATTAATTTGTTCTAAAATGACCAGCATGAGGCATTTCAGTACAGAGCCCTATTCTGTTCCCTGTGAGCTGTCTAGGAAATAATGAGATTTTGTAGCAAGATAACAGTGGGAAGTAAAAGGTCTCTCCTGTCCTGTGTCTCCTGGCCAGTCTCAAAACATGAACTACAGAGTGAGAATAACAAGCCAGGCTCAGCTGGTGTAAATTAACCCAGCTTCATTGCCTTCCCGTGGACTATGCCAGTTCACATCTGTTGAAGCATGATTTCCTTAATGTTGATTCATGTTTTCTCTTTTATCTTTATTTTAGCTTCATACAATATCAGCGTGTTTGGCTTTGTTTTCTTTGATGAGCAAATGTGGGTAGCATATAATAAGAAGTTAATGATGTATTTATTATTAATAGAGCCATAAAGTCCCTTTGAACATCTAAAAAAAGATGGCTTGTAGGTGTGGACTTGGGTAACACATTTTGAAAAGAGCAAGGACGATTTGTTTCTAGAGGTATCTGACAAAGTAAAACTTCCATTTTTGTTTCCCTTTTACTCAGTGAATTTTTCTTCCTTTTAATCTTTTAATTCCCTCCCTCTGACACTGCAGTCTTTTCTTTTTTCCACTTAGAAATATGAAGAAATGGGCAGGTCAAAGTTGAGATCATTTGTGGGGCTTAGTCGCATTGTAAGTCCCAGCACAGCCCTTTCATCTCTCATAAACACAGACTGGGTATTGTGTGAAGTTCTTGAACTGTAAGTGACTTTAAATTCACTCTAGTGGACAAGGGTGAGAAGAAGTCATTTAACTTTTAATAGACTTTCAAGGACGAATGAGCAGCTGGCTGAGATGGAATATGAAATGACCCTTACCATTTCCCCAAACTCAGAATTCAATCTTTGAGGTTTTAAATAATGTGGTTAACTTTTTTCCTCCCTGAGTTTCCCTTCCTCTCTGTTTTCTCAGTTTAGATGGAAAGGGGGTGGGTGTGAAAAAAAGACTTAAGAGAGGCTTTTCTGGCTCTTGCTGCACTGAAAATCATGAAAGAAAGCTGTCCCGTCAGGTATTTCCCACCAGGTTTCCAGAATGGAAACAATTTATATGACTGATATCACATGGAGTACAACATGGCTTGTCCAAATAAGTGTAGCTCCACTGAAATTGGTGAGACCACGCCAGTGCACTGCAGCTGAGGATCTGGGGCTAGTCTTTTGGTCCTGTTTGTACTTGGAAAGCAACTTTACGTGACATCTTATGCACTATAATTGTCTCTATTTTTACATGCCTGGCTTGAAGAACTGGGCTTGAGGGGGTTTTGACTGCAACTTTTAGCCAAGCCAAATTTTTCAACGGTCCAGCAGTTCTGATGATCTGCTTTTGTCTAAGTTTTTGAGGTGAAGAATGAACACTTATATTAATTATAGTTTCCAGCTCCCCAGATTGGAAAACACAAAGTAATTAATTTTCACGATATATATGCATCTCTCTCTTGTTTTTCTTAGTGTCAGACTTGAAAAGACAGATACGATCCGTTGCATTAAGTCTTGTCGACCAAATGATGTCAACTGTGTACTGGATCCAGTCCACACAATTTCCCACACTGTCATTTCACTGCCCACGTTCAGAGAATTTACAAGACCTGAAGGTAAGTGATTTGTTCCTTGTTCCATTTAATAGACTACAACATATAAAACCTCCACCAGAAATCCTTGCCTAAAGCCAGACTAGCTACCAGTGCAGTAAAATGTTTGCACAGTTCCAAATTATAGTGTACTATTCATTTAATTAAAACCTTCGATATCCAGGAGTTTTAATTTTATGGGGCAAAGAAAGTCATTCTGAGCTCTAACTCATACAGCTTCCCAGTCTAAGGAAATACTGAGTCTGAATTCCCATTTACCACATTTACTCACATAATAGCCGTGTGCCCCTGTGACATTTTTCTTTTTTTGCCATAGGAAGTAGGTGCTCATTATATTTCTCTCACCTGTTTATGGTCTGTTGTTTGCTACTGACAGGTGGCTGGTTCCAAGAATTTGGGCTTTATCTACATGCAAACATTAATCACAAAATACATTATATTGAGTGTACTGTGATTTCCCTATTTTTGACCTATGAAAAAGATAAGTGTGGGTTTTTTTTTTAAATACAGAATAAAGGAAGGGACATTCCAAGAACTGGCCAGAAAGCTTTTGAACTAAGATTTTCAAAAAGCATCCAAGCTGAGTGGCTGTCCAGTCATCCAAAGTGAGCTTTCCAGCCCCAGATGCTGCGCTGTCATGGGCACTCATGTATTTATTTAGTTTCTTTGGCCTCTGCAGTACCTGTGAGTTTTTAAGTCCTGCATTTTCATAAGGATCACACTCACATTGCTTAGTTCACGTGTAAACCTACAGATCAAGAGCCAATTTTTGCTCTTTGGCATTTGTATTCATTTCTGGCAGCTTCGCTGGGGATTGCCTACACATCCAGAGGTGGGATGACTGCCTTCAGTGCTGCTTCTCTGAAGGTTGAGCCAATCAGCAACTTACTGTGTGGCACAGACACAGAGAGAGAAGAAGGGAACAGAGGAAAGGAAGATTATTTTGGAAGGGTTTTTAAAGATCTTAAATCCCAGTTTCTGAGGCACCCAGAGTCTCAGCCTTGCAACCTCAGAAACTTAGCCTAAATGAAAGCCAAAGCTAATTTTTCACTTCTGCACCACGCCATACAAGTAGGGCAAGAGACCTCCCAATCCTTGTTCATATAGGACCAATTTAACCACCACTAACTTAGATGCATAGAGCTGCTGTAGGTTGCGTCAGGCCTGTTTCAGGCCTTGGCTGGACCTACTTCACAGGGAACGGAGGAATGCCTCATAGCCACTTCTACTGCCATACACACCCCTTCAGCTTCACCAGGTGTACTGGCAGCAGAGCTAAGGATTTGGCCCAGGATGCTTCCCAAACCGTTCCCTCATTAGTCCATCCTCATGATTTAATAAAAAGAGATGAGACCTAGCAATCTGAGAGTACTACTGAAGCCCAGAAGACGTTCCTAACCTGTAATTCAGCACATGGCCTTGGGTGAATTCTTACAGCCCCATGGTTTAGTTTCATCATTTGTAGGGCAAGGATAATAATAATACTACTTACCTCCCTCACAAGAGGCTTGAAGAATAGTCTCACCTTTCTCACCTTTTTTTTTTTTCACCTAAAACCCTCCTCCAATACTCAAAAGGACTCTGTAATTTGCAATGGCAATACTTTGTGTATCTGCCTAAGGGAATCAGAGTTCAGGCGTTTACCTGTTTGGTGCCCCTACTCTGCCCATCCTATGGATCCTCACTGTGGTCTTCTAGGTACCTGCTGGAAGTCCAACTGTTTTCTAAGAGTGGTCTTCCTGGACTCTCAAAAGTAATAGTGTTTCGGCTTCAGGGCTACTCGAATGGTGCAGGAGGAGAAAATACATCTATCCAAATCCTCCCTTCCCCAGATGTTCTTTCTTTCCGTTATAAAGGACAAGCTGGGGGTGGGGTGGTGTCCTGCATCAGCTTTAAGGACAAGTAATTTTGGATCAAATTCCGTCAGGTTCTTCAGTGATGTTTTCAAATACTTCTCAGTACATTCTGTGATATTCTTTGTTTGCAGAGATTATTTTTCTTCGTGCCATCACACCTACATATCCGGCTAACCAGGCAGATATCATATTTGACATAACAGAAGGAAATTTAAGAGATTCCTTTGATATCATCAAGCGTTACATGGATGGTATGACAGTGGGTGAGTAGAGTGTTTTCTGTTTACTTTCTTCTCTCAGTAGTGTTGTAGACGAAGGTCGAAGAAATTACCTCAAGTAATTATTCCCACCTTGATTTTCAAGCCTGTATTGATTTAATATTCTCCAGTCCAGTATGTGTAATTTGAACTAATATCACAGATAATTTTTTAGTCAAAATACCAGAGGCCTAAACTGTAATTTGAGAAGTGCTTTAACTTTTTTTCAGAACTGGGTCTAATTACAAATGCAAATGGCTTAGCTTTAAAATGATGAGGTTTGCCCATTATAATCAAACGGAGTATAAAATATGTAGTATGTCAGCAAAGAGACTGTAAATTTAATTAACTGTTCTTTCTTGTTTAAACAGCATTGCACCAATTTTTGGATAATAATCAAAATTTTAAAGCAGGACTGAAATTACTGAAACTGTTACCTGTTTTAATATTTAATGACAGGCTGGTTCAGTTTTAAATAAATACCTCTGTTGAGAGTAAAAGGGATCTGTCAGGTGCTGTGGTTTAGAAGAAATTTCAGAATGGAACATATGTATTTGATTCACAGTTTCAGCTTGGCAGGGAGGAGACAAGGCAGGAAGTATAGCTGTATATACGGGTCATGTGCTAGACCTGCATCTCCTCATATAGCGGGGAGGGGCTGCAACACAACCTGGGGTCATACTTTCCAGTAGATTTCTTTCAGATCAGGGCCGTTTTGAGGCATATCATGTGTTCTGTATGCAGTATGTAATGTGTATAGTGTATCTAGTATGTATACATACATGCATACAGATACACGTTTCCACTGTCTGCTGTGGCTTGGCTCTCACTCGGGGACGCAGCATACCCAGGAGTAGCTGGCAAATTATGTGAAGGTTGCAAAGCAGGAGCTGATCTCAGCTGATGTGCTGCTCTGCCCAATCTGAGTTGCTAGTGCAGTGGCAGGGGAATATGCTGTCATTCTCATGCTTGGAGAATGAATGTGCCAGGTATTTGATTGCTCTTTATTAATGTTTATTTATGAAAATAAAGGACTGCTGTTCCAAGTGAACACTTGTGCTTCAGTATGTGAACGTGCAGGTTCTGCTCAGGTTTATACATGTGCTTTCTAGCAGGACTTGTCTGGATGAAGAGAAAAAGCGCTGCTGTGCTTCCATACTGATGGTTTTTCAAAAAGTCATATTTAGCATGATCTGAAGGTGGCACTGTTGCATTTCAGAAGCATGATAGTACAGCGTCAGCTGTGCAAAGGTTTTATGAACTGTAGATAAAAATCATAAGTCATTAGGTTTATATTTCTTTCTTTATCAAACAGAAGTATACATGTGAATGCTGAGAAAGAGGGGGAGTCTGTTAAAGCAGGATGATAAGATTACAGATTTCAGGTATTGGGTTGATTCTTTAGAGGAGTATAAATGTTATCAGATCCCACAGGAGTTACAGTAGTTTGCTTTTCGTGCTGTGTTCTTTCTGTCTGAAATAAGAAAGAAGGATGTGTTTAGAAGTTTGACTGGCCAAGTTATTCGCCTGAGGGAAGCGTTTCCATTTTGAATAATAGGACTGCATGTCAATGGTATTTTACCTGGTAAACTGGATATCTGCCTCACAATGTTAGGAGAGAAAGGATATTCTTATACACCAGGTTGAGAGGATATGATATATGCCTAAGTACATTTCCAGCTCTGCAAAAGAATTGGGCAACTCTTTCTTCACCTCAGTTCCCCCATGTGCAACATGGAGGTGATAAAACATGCCTACTACTGTCTTAATTAATTCTTGTATGTAAGAGTCTTAATTAATTCCTCTATGTAAAAGTACTTTGAGATTAATGGATGGAAGCTGCAAAGTAAACTCCCTGCAGCAGAATTGGAAAAGGAAAAACAAAACAAAGCCCCAGCTGATATTACCTGCAGGGGAAGAGGTTCAGGACAGCATATTGTATGTGTGAAATTAGGATTGCAAATAATTCTGCCAACAGCGGTTCTGCTGCTCTCATCATAATATCATTTTTCTTGTTATTAATAATCAGAATGTTAGGTGTTCCCATAAAAGTGCTGGGAAGTTTTCCAGACAAATAAATAAGATGGGATCCTAGTCCACAGGAGTTCATGAAGTGAGTCCCTATTGTAAAGAAAGGGGAAGGGTTTGTATGAGGGTGCAAAAAGACAAAGGGCATAGATAGTAAAAAAAGATGCAGATGCCCCATCCCTGGAAGTGTTCAAGGCCAGGTTGGATGGAGATTTGAGCAACCTGGTCTAGTGGGATGTGTCCCTGCCCATGGCAGGGGGGCTGGAACTAGATGATCTTTAAGGTCCCTTCCAACCTAAACCATTCTATGATTCTATGATTCTAAGATTTATTGGTTATCAGAAAGATGTATTGGTTATCTCATTAAGTTATAGGAACATAAGGACTGTGGGGATGTAACACAGGGACTTTAGCAGAGCAAATGTCCGACTAGCCTAGTAACCAGTGTCCAACATACGGGCCAGTAACAGACAGGTATACAGGAATCTTTCTCCAAATACAGTGTTCTAACTTGCTGCAATCATCAGTTTATACGCTTCTGGGAAAGCACACCTAGGCCATTATGCTTGATGACCACTGATGGACATATGCCTCTTGAATCGTGAATATAAATTAGATAACCAAATATCTTTTCTCTACATGACAAATTTTCTCTACAAGAGAAAAGATAAAAAGCCTCGATAGGAGGGTTTTTTTTAAAAAAGAAGACAAGACATGGACTAGCTTAGAGAGAGGTGAAATGCATAAGAGCATATGGAAACAAGCAGGAACACAGTTGCTAGTGTTACTGAAAGAACTGAGCGTAATAAACCGCGACTTGATGACAGAGCAGAGGAAACCAATGAAGGGATTCAGAGAAAGGAGGGAGCACTAGGAAAAGAGAGGGAGAAAGGACAGATCATTGAAGATGCTCTTGCTGGAAGTCCTTCATTAGTAAAACAGTTTTTTGCTAGGTTGTCACAAACAAGAAGAGAGATGATGCCTTAAGAAGGACCTGCATCTAAACTGTGTTTGTGGGAATGGAAAGGAACAAGATGCTCTCAAAAGTGTAACACTAAAAAAAACGTGAAGAGGTACAGATTTCTTTTGGTAATGGTTTAGAGAATGGGAGGAGCTGTTAGAGATGGAGTTACAGAAGGAAAGTGAGGACTTCAACACTGACAGAGAACTGTGGACTGAAGAGAAGTCTCGTCATTGGTTTTAGCCATTATCCCTTTAAGTTGACACTGAGGCATCCAGGAGAAGATGTTAGTGAAGCTGAGAAATATGTAGGATTGGATGGAGAGTGGCTGATCAGGCTGGTTTGTGATTTATTGATGGAGAGGTAGCAGCTGAGATCATAGGAGATGAGAGTGTGTAGGAGCAGGTTGTGAGGAAGTAAAAAGAAGAAACTAGAAACAGAAGAAAGAGCTGCCCCAGGGAACGTTAGAAAAAGAAAGAACACAGTCTCCCAAAGGAGATGTAGGAGAAGCAGACAGAAAGGTAGGAGAAGAAAGAGGCAAGGACAGTATTGCAAAATCAAGGAAAGAAAATATATCAAATGGGAATCAATGATCAGCAGTGCTGGACATGGGGGAGCCAAAAGAAGTAAGAACAGCCTCAATAACTAGGTATGCTGACCTACAGAATGTCTCTTCCAGTGGAAGAGAAGGAACGAAAGCCAGCCTGCTGGAGTGGCAGTGCATAGACTTCATGCAAGCTGAAGAAGAATTGTGTAAAAAGTTGCCTCCAGTTTTTCTACCCTATTGTATTAAAAAGCGAAGTAACCCCCATTCTTTTGTGATTCAGGAAGTGCTGTTGACTCTCTGTTGCCTGCTGTGGTTACAGGCCAAGATGGCACTGAATCCAAAAGATACTGTTAACAACTGCACATCACTTACTAGCATGGGTGGGAGAAAAACAGAAGTGCAGAGCTATCCAGTTTTCATTTTTTTTAAAGCTTTTATAGACTTTTCACTGCATTCCTCCTTTAACCAGCTGTCAGTGAAAAATGAAGAATGCATTTTCAACCTGTACAAAAATGTCCTATCAATGCCTAAGGTATTATCAGATACTATAAAACATTTTTCCCCTCAGCTATACATTCATTTCCTTAGGTGACTGTAATACCACCTTGTAGTCTGGTAAATTTCAGGAAGGTTTTAAAATTTCTTAATGCAGCTAAAAGTTGGTTTGATAAGCTAAAGTCTTGCATATCGCATTTGATACTAACCTGAGCATGTATTCTTGCCTGTTAAGCAGAATAGCACTATTCTTATCAAAAACATCCAGAGCCAATACAATTATAAAATTTCACTTGTACCTATAGAGATTTTCTGGGTTGTTGTGCTGGTGCTTGACTACGCTGATATCAATGGTTCCTTACATTTTTACAGATATATACTGCTGCTCTCCATTGTTATTTGTAAGGATTTCACTGCTATCTCTGTCCTGACTTTCCAGCCTCTTTCCCACGCGTTCATGATGTTACTTACAGAAAGTGTCTCAACTACTGATAGCACAAGACTGGATTTTTTAGTAGTCTAATTTCTACTATGGCATCATGATCGTTTAGTATGTTCCAGAGGCTGGAGAGAGACTTTTAAAAAATGACCAGAAGGTAAACAAAAACAGATACCGTAAGAAAGTGTGCTTGTGGGATCCCATATTGGTTGGGGGCAGGAGAAGGAGACTGGAGGTTTATTTGACTTTTGGGGAAATCTGTCCTTAGCACAGGGGTAGTAGTTCTGTATCTCATAAGTCGTTTGCCCATTCCCAGTGTGGTAAAGCCTTTTCACAGTCTGCCACGCAAATGTTTGTATAGTCTGACATTACATTCAGAGTCACTGGATTGCAAGAGATTTGGTTCTGAACTTTGTCCCTGGACCCACTCTGCAGTGCCAGGCAAGTACCTTCACGTTCCTCTCTGCTTCTCCCTTATCCCCTCTTGCTCTAGACTCTTTATCTTTGGGCCAGAGGCTGGCTGGCTCTTAGCATGCATTTGTTACGGTGTTTAGCATAATGAGATCCCCGGACTGATTTGGGCTTCCTGGCATGGCTGTGATGCTGAAAGTAGCAGTTCACCTCCAGTTGCTTTTCTGTGGGGAAATGGAGTCTAGGTGTAGGCAGAGCCAGGGCCTCCAGGAGAGCTCTGCTGTTCACAGGGGTGAGGATTTCAGCACATACGTTCTCTCCCCTTGTGGATACTCTTACTAGAAAGTAAGCAAAATAGCCACCTTTTGTCATGACTACAATGTCATTAGCATGAAACGACAATGGTGTCTGGCAATACAAAACCGATGCTGTCCAGTCATTCACAGTGAGCACACAGAGCAGGGACATAATTCAGCAGGTTTTTCAACAGGCTTTTGCAGTCTTACATTAAAAAAGACACAGTGCCTTTCAGTATCTTTGTTCTGGTTTCATCTAGGCTTGCCCCTCTCGCAAGAGGAGCCCCTCAGCGAAGAATATTTTGTGAGTTTTTCTCTATGCCAGGTTGCCCTGTTGAAATTAGTAGCTGCACATTTGAGACGAGGGTGCCCAGAAGCCATTTGGTAAACGGGATCCTAGATTTATTGCCTGAACCTGCCCTTTCAGGATGCTGACGACTGCGCTGTTCAGTAGTCAAATCTCTCAACACCCTCCCTCCCCTCCAGAAAAAATGTCAGGCTGGAGAGCTCTTCTGGAGGCAAACAAGCAACTCGAGCAGGAGGTGAATTTTCATTTTGTATCTGAGAAATGCTGAAGGTGCTTTTCTGGTGAGAATGAGTCTCGTGCTTGAGTGGAACAACCATCCTAATGCCAAATTTCACCCTAGCACATCGCAAGTATCTGGTTAATCAAACGCTCCTCCTCGGTCAATGTTCATCTCACCCCTCGGATAGGAAGGTGTAATGTATTACAAAAACATTCATACAGACCACCTTCAGTTACAGTTTCCATAAAGCCAGCAGACAAATAAATCACACTGCAACTCTGCCGAAGTTCTGTGAACTGTGGCGTGAAGTGTAAAACCTAAACTTGGGAAAGAAATGGACTGAGTTAGGGAACAGCTAAGGGGATCACCAAAGGTCCTTGGTTCAGATTAGGTCGCATACATTTTCTGGTATTAATTTTAAACTGTGGGCTAAGATATTACATAAATGAGCAAATAAAGCTGGATTTGGAATGCAGTACACTGAGAAACATACTGTAGCAATTCCTCTGAAAGGCGTCTGTCTGAATTCAGTCTTCTGAGGTGCTTTGCCCTGCTTTAGAGTAGTCAGAGACCTGCTTTGCTGAGGATCTCCAAGTGTGAAATATTTGTGCGACTCATTCAGCTGCTTCTGCACTTCTGCTGCTGCTCCTGAGTTTGTGCATTAGTAGCAGGCTTCTCATTCCCGCAGTCGCACCTACACACCCTATAAAACTGGAAACGGAAGATAAGAGACTCAAGGCATATCATAAGTCTTTCCCAGTATGATGCACAGATGCACGGCTCACTTAAAAACCAACCACCCTAACTTTTATTTTTAAAGGGGTCAAATGTGGTGAAGTGACCCCTTATTTCAACCTTGTTTTGAGAATTTGGTCAGGGATTAACACACATTAAAATTCAGAAAGCTTCCCTCATCAGAAGTTCTGCTAACAATACCAGCAGAGCTGTCACCTCTAGGTGATGACTGAGCGGCTATATAAGGGCTTTCATGTCAGATCCTCAGGATTAGGTACTATTTCTTCCATGGTAAATTGAATCACAGAGCCATATCATGCTGTGTGCCATAATGTGGCTCTTTGCCAAGAAATGCTTAGGGTCACAATAATTAATTGCCCAGGTGTCATGGATACGCTACTGTATCAAAGCTTGGCTGAAACTGAATAATATGGTTGGGGGACAGGTAGGGTAAACTAAACCACTCTCGCTAAATGAAGAGATTGCATGTATGGGATGATGTGCTGTGATGGACACTAAGCGCCCTGTAAATAAGATAGTGGGGAATAAAGTATCAGGAGGCTGATATACGTGATTTTGCACATTTTGGACATTCAGCCTTTCAAGTTTTTCCACCTGTTTTTGTAATATGTAAGATTCTTACGCTACATAAAGCATGTCACGTTCTCAAAGGTGGAACAGGAAGGATTAAAAAATATATGGTGGAAACTATTTTTTAATGAGGCTACTTCAAGTACAGTTATTGCATTTTGGGCATGAGTGATTTCGCAGCATTGTCAACATTAAAACCCATTGCGAGGTTTGGCTGGAAGGCAAACCAGAGATCTAAAAGCACTTCAAGTTTGCCAAACCAAGATAAGAGCACATCTCTCTGAAGTTATTTGGTATCCTTAATAAAGATCATAGTATTTGTAAACTAGCCAAACCTCAGTAAAATCAAAGGTTGGTTTTAATTCTTTAATAATACCAAGGCTCCATATGATCCAACATGACAGATAATAGCTTTGAAAATATTTACCATTTGTTTCTGGCCAAAAAATGTATTAATACCATGAGGCCTCTTTATTGCCTCTGTATTTGATGCATTTCAGCAATCAAAGCTTTCTAGAGAAGCCCAAGTGTTAAGGTAATTAAACTTTGTTGAGTGGTTGAAGGATAGCATTTATAATAAATTGAATCCCAAATTTCTGATCTGTTGCATAAGGCTAATCAGAAAGGTCCTTTTTCATGCTGAAATGTAACTCATGTATTGTAGTTTCCTTTTTCTTTTTTCTTCAGAGGTGAAATGAAAGGCAAAAAGAGAAGCAGATTTCAACAGTTTTAGCTAAACTTAAACTGAGACTTGTACCCTAGGTGAAAACTTCAAAGGCTGGAGACTTTTAGATGTAATTGTTTGGACAGTGTTTAAATGAGAGCTTTGTCTTTACGTGGTTTATAAATTATTACTGTGGTCAACAGATATTGTGAGCATGGAAGAGATGTGAGCTGTGGCTTACAGTCGCAGGCCCTCCTCTTTTTTTCTGAGGGGTGTCTTGCCCTACCTCCGATCCCCTTTTACACCTCTCAGAAAAGGATACAGTACTGCTCTGGGCTGCACTGTTGGGTAGCGGTTATTGAATTGCTCTGGGGACACAGGCATTTTTGCCGTTTCCTAAGATAACATGTCACTGGGGTCAGCACCACACCAACTGGCCCAAGTCGTTGGGAGTCCTGTTTATGCCACTGGTGCAATACTCACTGTTGGAGTACCTAAATCACCGTTGCCTTTCTGTTCCCTAACAGGGAGCGTTGGGATTGTATTCGGTGATCTGGAGCTTGGTTGGTGCTCAAAAGGGAAATCCCTTCTCCTGTCTACCTCTGAACAAACATCCAGCCTCTTCCCTGTTGCCAGCATTAGTGGTTGTGTGGCAAGCTACATTTTTGGTTTTTTTTTTCTTTCAGGTGTTAATCCAAGGGAAGGGGTGGAGAATATAACAGGACTACTATTTTTGATCAGCTTAAACCAACAGTGAAATTGCCCTGAGTGTCATGTAGCTCATGAAAATGCGATTTTATGTGTCCAAACTGACTTCTAAAGCCTTTTGTAAGCACTTGGTTGCTCAACAGTTGAAAATTAGGCCATTTTTTAATGATTTGAATAAAGATCTGGGAGGTGCATGGTTGAAAAGTACATGGTTTTGAAAATCTTTTCCCCAGGTACTTCAGGAAAGATAGGTAAAGTCAGCCACATTCATGTGAAGCAGTTCTCCACCAGCATGGAACCCTTGTAAGCATCCAACTCTGACCTGATTCTCCAGATCTATTATTTTATGAAGTGTTCATCATCAAACTTGAATGAAGGTCTAATTCACAATGTTATGAGGGCAATACACTTCAAAGCAAGAGGAAATCTATTTCAGTACTTGTATTTTGATTAATGAGTTTTCTGAATCCTTTAACCATACTTATGTTTGTCAGGTGTGGCAGCTCAAGGATTAATGGTATCTTCAGAGCTATTTTTCTGTATATGATTTGATGCCTGCAGTGATGATTACCAAGAAATATTTCATTTTCCAAAGAACAGCCACTTATTAATAAAACAGATTATATCAGAAACTATAGAACACCACATAGCAGGAGCCTACATTGTTATTGTCACAAATAATTGAGAGAAATATAGATAGCTTTCACAAAAAAAAAAAAAAAAGAGGGAAAATGAAAAGCACTATTTAGCTTTTGAGAGATGGAAGAATCTAAGGTGTACATTTACTTTCTGAAGTCAGCAGACATCTGGTGGTCTGGGAAATGCCTGCAGTTTGACAGGTAGATTATGCCTTTAGGCACAGTCGTGAACTAGAGAGGACTGGAAGAACATAATGCCCGTGAAACTGCCTATGGAGGCACAGCCCCCTGCTGTGAAGGGCAACAAGAAGGGCTTCTAGAAGTACATCAACAGCATAAGGAAGATGGGGAAAAATGTGGGCCTGCTTATGAATGAGACAGGAGACTTGGTGACAAAAGACGTGGAGAAAGCTGAAGTATTCAATGCCTTCTTTGCATCATTCTTTACTGGTAAAACTGGCCGTAAGGAGTCCTGGAGCCCTCAAAGCAATAGGAAGGTCTGGAGCAAGAAATACTCACCCTTGGTGGAGGACGATCAGGCTAGGGAACATTTAAACAAACTGGACATACCCAAGTCCATGGGAGCTGATGGGATGCTCCCACAAGTGCTGAGGGAACTGGCTGATGTCATTGTGAGGCCACTCTCAATTATCTTTGAAAGACTGTGGTGATCGGAATTTCCCGTGGACTGGAAGAAAGCAAACATCACTCCAAACTTCAAGAAGGCCAGGAAGGAGGATCTAGGGAACTACAGGCTAGTCAGCCTCACCTCGGTTCCTGGGAAGGTGATGGAGCAAATCCACCTGGAAAACATTTCCAAATATATTAAGGACAAGAAGGTGACTGGGAGTATTCAGCAAGGATTTATGAAGGGCAAATCATGCCTGACCAACCTGACAGCCTTCTACAAAGAGCTGACTGGATTAGTGGATGAGAGAAGAAGAGTGGATGTTGCTTATCTTGACTTTAGTAAGGCTTTCAACGTTGTCTCCATTAATGTCCTTATAGGCAACCTGAGGAAATACAGACTAGAGAAGTGGACAGCGAGGTGGATTGAAAAACAGCTGAACAGCCAGGCTCAAAGGGTTGTAATCAGCAGTACAGGTAGCAGCCAGCCACCGGTGGTGTATCTGAAGGATCAGTACTGGGTCCAGTTTCTTCACTAATGACCTGGATGATGGGACAGAGTGCACCTTAACAGGTTTGAAGAGGAAAGAAAACCATAGTGAGTGGCTGATACACCAGAGGGTTGGGCTGCCATTCAGAGGGACCTCAACAGGCTGGAGTAATGGGCTGACAGGAACTTCATGAAGTTCAGCAAAGGGAAATGCAAAGCACTTCCCCAGGGGAGCAATAACCCTATGTACCAGTACACACTGGGGGCTTACCATCTGGAAAGCAGCTCTGCAGGGAAAGACCTGGGGGTCCTGGTGGACAGCAGGTTGATCATGAGCTAATGGCGTGCCCTTGTGTCAAAAGCAGCCAATGGGCTGTGTTAGGAAGAGCGTTGCCAGCAGGCTGATGGAGGTCATCCTTTCCCTCCACTCAGCACTGGTGAGGTCACCACTGGAGTCCTGTGTCCAGTTCTGGTACAAGAAAGACATGGACATAGTGGAGAGAGTCCAGAAGAGGGTGGATGAAGATGATTAATGCACTGGAGCATCTGTCATATGAGGAGAGGCTGAGAGAGCTGGGACCATTCAGCCTGGAGATGAGGCGGCCAAGGGGGAGTCTGATCAATGTAACAGGAGGGACTAAAGAAGACAGAGACAGACCCTCCTCAGTGCTGTGGAAAGGACAAGAGTCAGTGGGCACAAATTGAAATACAGGACATTCAATTTAAACATATGAAAAAACTTCTTTACTGTAAAGGTGGTTGATCACTGGAACAGGTTGCCTAGAGCTGTAGAGTCTCCATCCTTAGAGATATTCTGGGGTGGGTTGACTCTGGCTGGACACCAGGTTCCCACCAAGACACTCGATCAGTCGCCCTCCTTGGCTGGACACGGGGAGAAAAATACAACAGAAGGCTCATGGGTCAAGATAAGGACAGGGAGAGATCACTTACCGATTACCATCACAGGCAACCCAGACTCAGCTTGGGGAAATTATTTTAATTTATTGTCAACCAAATCAGCGTAGGGTAATGAGAAATAAAAACCAAATCTTAAAACACCTTCCCCCATCCCTCCCTTCTTCCTGTGCTCAACTTCACACCCAATTTTCTCTACCTTCTCCCCCTGAGCAGCACAGGGGGATGGGGAATGGGGCTTGTGGTCGGTTCATCACACATTGTCTCTCCCACTCCTTCCTCCTCACACCCTTCCCCTGCTCCAGCATGAGGTCCCTCCCATGGGGGACAGTCCTCCACAAACTTCTCCAACTTGAGTCCTTCCCACAGGCTGCAGTTCTTCACCAATTGCTCCAGCGTGGGTCCCTTCCAGGGCCATTCCCAGTCCTTCAGGAACAGACTGCTTCAGCATGGGTCCCCCACAGGGTCACAAGCCCTGCCAGCAGACCTGCTCCAGTGCTCTTTTCTCCACGGGGTCACAGGTCCTACCAGGAGCCTGCTCTGGCTTAGGCTCTCCATGGGGTCACAGCCTCTTTCAGGCACCCACCTGCTCCAGTGTGGGGTCCTCCATGCACTGCAAGTGGATATCTGCTCCACTGTTAACCTCCACGGGCTGCAGGGGGACAGCCTGCCTCACCATGGTCTTCACCACGGGCTGCAGGGGAATCTCTGCTCCTGTGTCTGGAGCACCTCCTCCCCCTCCTTCTTCGCTGACCTCGGTGGCTGCAGAGTTGTTCCTCTCACATATTCTCACTCCTCTCCTCTGGCTGCTGTTTCACAGCAGTTTTTTCCCCCTTCCTAAATATGTTAACAGTGATGCACTACCACTGTCGCTGATGAGCTCAGCTTTGGCCAGCGGTGGGTCCGTCTTGGAGACGGCTGCAATTGGCTCTATCGGACATGGGGGAAGCTTCTAGTAGCTTCTCAACAGAAGCCACCCCTGTAGGCCCCCCGCTATTAAAACCTTGCCATGCAAACCAGACTGAACACAGCCCAGAGCAGCATCCCCTACGTGACTCTGCTTTGAGGAAGGGGTTGTATAGGTGGTTTTCAGAGGTGCTTCCTGCCTTAACTATTCTGTGATTCTGATTCTGGATTGTGGCGATCTTGAAAACATGACAGGACTGGATTGCTACAAAAGGAAAAACTTTTCTGCTTTCACTCTACCAGATGCAGTAAGACGTTCCCTAATGTGCAATATTTGAAGCATTGTATTTTCAAAGGTAGGCTACAGTAAGCAATTTACCCAACAGTTGATTCACTTCCCTTCTCCCCTGGCATGGTATCGGTCAGTAAGTACTCTAGTAACTATATTGGCAGAGCAGTTAAGCACTGAAAATCACTACTTTGGCATAACCTTTTGGAATAAAGAACAGGCTTTAGGAATGGAATTTAATTAAACTTTAATGCGCGCAGAGCCCCGCAGCTTTTTATAGAAAAAAATGGATAACATACCCTAAAATATACGTTTTTTGTTTGTGACCAGGATGTGAATTATTTTTTAACCTGATTGATGAACTTTGTATATTTGTAATGAGTACTGAATAAGAAATAACTTTTTTTCTTACAAATCTTAACATGACTTCTTCAAGTGGCGGTCTACAGAGCCAAAAAGCAATTTGGCTATATAGTTTTGGCTTCACACTATAGATATGTATTTACATGTTGTAGACAGAGATAGTCTGGTGTTCAAGCATAACCTGCAACTCATTGTCTATGGTTTGATCCAAGGAAGCATTTATTCTTGGCTGGACTTTTTTTCTCTTGCTCATTTCTGGAACGATTCTATCAACTTTGCCTTTTAAAATAGCCACTGCAATGATAATTTCCCTAGTCCTAAACTTCCTAATTGCCTGGACATCTCTTTTGAAACTATGACCAGACTCATAAGTAACACTGATGCATCTGAGATGTTTACTCTTAATTTTGAAAATCTTGGCCAGCGGTATAAAGCAAGAGGCCTTGAGGAGAAAAGCTAACTTGAAATTATAGTCCAGGATCTTGCATTAACATGAGGAGATCAGTCTTCTTGTAATGCTTAAGGGAAACTCATAAACATGCCTTTCCCCTACAAAAAGTTGTTCGCCACACATTACCGCTAGCGTGCTGGTGTTTTGGGCTACTTTCCTTTAATAGCCATGCCATGGCTTTAGGTTCCAGGAGGCTGAGATAACCTCTCAGCTTCATTACTGCGACATCCACCATGGGATTAAAGAAGCTTGCTAATATGAGGGGAGAGCCTATGTCTGTCCTTTGTACACTGTGATACATACTCATGGCCTGGCACAGACTAGCAGGCTTTTTAAAGCCTTTTTTTTTTTTTTGGTGATTCCTGAAGGTCCACTGCTTAAAAAAGGGTAGTTACCGTTGCGTTGTGGCAGCTAGGACTATTCATCCCTGACAAGGCTGTAAAAAGGCTCAGAGTGTTTTTTGTGATGAAACAGAGATCCAGGAGCAGCCAGATGTAGGACTTCAGAACATAAGCTGAGATTATTTGGAAATTAATATAAAGCTCAGTAAATTCCCTGTGTTTCAACTGAGTTTAGGCTCCAGCTCCACAGCTCTCATCACATTCTCTGGTACTTGAATTTTTCCACATTAATCATTTCATGTTCCAAGTATCCATTTAAAGCACAAGGGAAATAGGTAGAGGAAAAATTATTAGGTGTTTTTTGTGTCATTGAAATCTCTCTCTTGTAGGTGTCACTAGCAGCTCATCCCAAAAGTTCCACATGAAAACTGACAGCACTACCTCTCACCGTGTAATAGCGCATTCTCTCGACGAGTCTTCCTGTGATCTTTTTCAAAGGTGGCACATTTTGGGATGGACTTTAGCTTTCACTTACAATCAGATCTGTAGACTCATAAATTGAGGATTAGGAAATTTTATTTATTATTTTATTTATCTCATGAGGAATAGAAATGAGTGTATTGCTACCAAAAAGTCATACATTCTGCATGAGAAAGCTACGCATTTTTTATCCCTAGTATGTATTCCTGCTTCTCGCCTGTTAAGCTCAGCTTTTTGACCCTGCTTTCCTGCCTGCCATGCTGGTGTGTACGTGATCAGAAGTTGCCTGGGGATCTCAGAGCTAGGCAGCCAGCGAAGCAGGCTGTGCTTCAAGGGCAAAGAAACATCATCACCCGTAAGAATTACCGAGAAGATCCTAGGAGATTCTTTAGCTTTCCTCAGTCCTTAGACTCTTTGCTGTCTATAACTGTATTTTACAATGGAGCTGATATTAACATTCTTACGGAGCCTTGTTCCACACAATAATTCATATCATATTTCACATAGCAAGTTGCTGTTAATTCTAACTAATGGAAAATATTCTTTTTTTTTACATACGGTCAGTAGTTCCACTTGCAGTAGAGTGAATGAAAAATAACTCTCAGTTGTCCTATTAGTTTCTGATTTGTGAAAGTTAATTTTAATAATTCATGACCAGGATGCAAACAGGAAAGAAAAATAATTAATAGCAGTGTGCGCATATTTTGAAGGAAAAGTGAACAATGAGCCATGCTCAGACTTGTTTGTCTGCCTTTGGTATTTCAAAGGTATATTCCATTTTTATTATTTTAGATACTTTTTACAAAATGTTTAATTTAAAATAGATCTCAGAATGAGTAAAAAGATGTGTTTTGTTCTATTTAGGACTGGATAAATATGTTTACTATAGATTAATGATTTGGAGAAGTTGATTGTTCTTTTCATCACTTCATGCTCTCCCAGTAACTCCACACAATCCATCCCAAATTTAGTCAGTTTGTGGTCAGATTTTAGCTGACCGCAGATCACACAATTAAACAATGTAAAAAAAAAAATCAGCAAATTTTCCTAAAGAAATTGTTTTTTCCCAGTAAAACTGGCTAAACTAGTACTTGCCTATAATGTCAAGGGTTATGTCTTCAACTAATGAAAAAGGGGCAACACTTGGATTCAACTGATAGCAAAAAAGCCACATGCCTCTTTGTTAACTTGCCACCTGAGAAGAATCACCGAAAGGAGACAGTGTACTTGCTGTGAGCCCAGGGGAAGAGGGGAAAAATTAAGGTAGTTTTTTCTTTTGGCATGTGATGACCAGAACAAAACAATATAGCTGTAACCCCATGCACGGGGGGAAAGATGAGAAAGTGGTAAGAGGAAAAGAGCTCTTCTGCTTGCTACTTAACACAGAGCCTGAAATGCGGTTGAGGGGATTGATCACATTTTTGATAAGTGTGTTTATTGTATTTTCCTGAGCATAGCCCACAGGTTATTTGGAAGAACAACTTTTGATTTGGCAGTAGTTTTGATTGTTTATATATACACAAATACATACGCCTGCATATGCATATTCAGGTAAGGCAAGAGGAGGTTTACTTCAGCACATCCCCTCTTCTTCCAGCAGTCATCAGATACAGCTCCCAGCGATCAGCCGTCCCTGTTGCCTCTCCCTTCAGCCTCTGGTTCCTTGCCTGCTCCACTAACACTTCTCAGCTTGATTTTATGGGGGTCCTTAAAAGTTTAAGTTATCTGAGGCTCTCTTTTTGCGGAATGGGTGCAACTTATGTCTGTGCTGTGTTCTTACGATGATGCAGATTTAAACATTTGACTAGACTCCAGAATCAATCCCTGTGGAAAATCTTGCGACCTTCACCTCTGAAACAGAAAACATAGCATAACACATGTCTCCACCAACCCAGAACAGCCATTTCTAATGGCAGTGTGAAAATAAGCTTCGTTGGTCCTGCTTTGCTTTCTGGCAAACTGTGGAGGTCCCTGTTAGAGGAACTTTCTGGAGAAAATGCAAATGCAGCATTCAGCAAGAGGTGTAAGGTACACAATGACCCAGATTAGTTGAAAGTGTAATTGCTGCAGATTTTGTCGTTAGCAGTGGGGGAAAAAAAGAAAAAGAGAAGAACAGTTTTGTTTTTTTTAAAAAAAGTGTTTTAAAGAGTTTTGCCAGTGCTCCTTCGGCATACTGGGCAGTGAGCTTAGCACAGAAGTTGGAATCAGGAGTCTGGATTTCTGGAGACAAAGTGTTAATGCATGATAATGTGGGGACTTGTCATCCAGAATGGGTTAATGTGGTAACAAAACAGCAGTGTTTCTCCTGAGTTCAAAATGGAGCTTCTTAGCAAATCAGCTGCATAATGCAAAAAAACAAGCAGAAACCAGACACAGAGGTGAATTGCCTGAGGGTCTCACATATTTCAAAGCAGAGAAATGTAATGATATCTTAAAGAGGTATAGACAAGCCAAGGAATACCTGTGGCATGTGATTACAATAATAGAAATTCTGCTGAAAGGCTGAGGAAGATTAACAATATTAACCTTGCTGTCTTATTTATCCCATCTTCTTTGATAGGCAAAGCCTCAGTAATCCAATGACAGTGGCACTAAGATAGTGGTCGTTGTCATTATTCTCACTTGAAAATAAGTGTTATATATTATTTAGGATAATGTCTTCACTATACATGGTGACATACTTTTACCTTAGACAAAATCAAAATATGAAACATGAAAGAAGAAGAAAGAGGGCAAGAAAGCAGCTCAGTGTATTAATTACAGAGGTTTAAAAGTTCTGGGCCATGGTCAGACGATCACTGCAGAAATAACTGTGGCATCCAAAAACTTACTGCCTCTCAAGCCAAGGCTGTTTGCTTACACAGATCGGCAGGTGGAAAGGATTGGCGTAGATCCTGTTTACAATCAGGGCAGAGTGTACAAGAAAAAGAAGGCGTATAATTGTTTTCTAAAAGGAGAAGGTCAGCAAACCATGAAGATGCCCAAGCAGATTTGGGACGTGTCATAACATCTCTGCTCAGTTAACAAAAAAGCAGAACCAAACAAAGGTGAGCTGATGGAAAGTAGTCTGCCTCACCTGTGACACATAGGGTTTTCTGTAGGTCGAGTCTGTGTTTGGGTCACAGATTATGAACTGAAGAGTATAAACAGCAACAGCAGCACATCAGAGTGGAGGGTAACAGCGCTTGCTTGCATAGACGTGCCTGTAGGCAAGACAACACAGATGCTCGAGATTTCCTGGCACATGGGATTCAGCAGCAGTGCGAATGTCCTTTATCGGTGATTCACCTTGTTTTAATATAGGCAAATATTCTCCTGGGGATTTTTTTGTGTGCAAAATGCTGACCTAGCTGAAATCTAATTTTGTTGGAAAAGGATTTGGCTGAGCTTGTTTAAATAAACTCACCCCACTTAGTAGAGTCTGCAGCTTTGGTCCCAGAGAGCACCAGTTGATGGTGGTATTGGAGGGCACTCCGTTTTCAGGTCACTTAATGAGCAACACCATTGTTCTTTGGGCATTCTCTGGAGAGTAAGTCACAGGACAGTGTGTGCCGCTACAGTGATCCAGGACCAAGTCCCAGTCTGCAGTTATCCCTGTGTCAAATTTGAGCAGCTCCGTCCAGCTATTTTGGATTTAGACTGGTAAAAAAGAGATCAAAAAGCAGCTGCTTAATTTCTACATTTCCTGACTTTCCAGTACATTTAAAAAATGTAACCTTCCTATTACTATAAAGTATGTTTTTATCCTTAATATTCAGCTATAAGTGCTGAAGGACGCCAGACCACAAATCTGGACCCAGCATTAGTCTGCCAAAAGGCAGAGTGGAACAGCATGTTTATGCAAATGTTGCAGTAACTGATAAATCCACGTTGCTTAAAAACATCCAGAATTATTACACATGGCATCTTCAAATGTGTCCTGTGCTAAAAGCTTTCAAGATACTGACTGATGCATTGATGTACGCGAATTACATGTACCAGGCCCGAGTCTCAAGCTTTTTCTTTAGTCATCTGTTTGTGAGAGTAGGCACAAGGCACTGCTGCCCTTGTTTGGGTCTAAAATAGCTGCCCCTCCCTCGTACCTGACATGAAAGGCACACAACATGAGAGAATCAGACACAGGTAGCATCAAAAGGCAGTGACACATTATAGCATGTAGCCTTTAATAGCATTTCTGAGACAAGTCCTAGGACCGCTGCCACACGATCACTGTGAATTGGGTAAATGCGTAGCCAGGTTTCAGGCTCTGGGCAGCTTTGCTATTGCATGGTTTCCACCCGCATTTGTCCTTGAGTTTGGTGGAGAAAAATTCTCAAGTTTTCCATTTTAGCACTTTTCACCAAAAAAAATGGAAAGCTCTCGATGAGTAAATCTGCCAAGAGCTGAAAACCTGGTATGCTTTTGTCCAGTAGAATATTTCAAGCTTTTTTTCTTACTTTTTTTTTTTCTTCTTCTGCCATTTAGAATGACTGCATCCTTATACACATGCTGTAGTGCAAACCCATCTGGCTGCATCATCCTATTTACCTGATAAGAGAGGAAGGGAAATAATAGTTATTTTGCACTGGTGGCCATTTCAGGACCATCTAGGACATTGGCACAACAAACTGGATAAATAAATATTGTAAGAGTGTTGTGTTTTCTCTGTACTTTCCTTCAATTTCTTGCTTCAATATAGTTGTCTTAACATGTGCAGCATTCACTTCTCAGACCATTATTAGGCTTGATTTTAAAACTGCAGCAAAAGAACTGTGTGGAAAAGTACTGCCACATGGATCACAGTGTGTTTGCCTGTCCCACCTTGAAAATGAATGTTCCGTTTTTTCTGCCTGTTAGCAGAATGCATCCAAACAAGAATGAGAAAGGTACTAATTGCTTTGAATGCTACATCAATAATGTATGGATAGATGCCATACTGTGGCATAAACCATCTTGAGTGGAATTATATCACATCAGAAGAAAACACAATTTGCAATCCCATTTCTAGACTAGAGCAGATTCTACTAGAGCAGGCAAGAAAGTGTAGAACACTATAAAAAGATTGCTAAATGGAAACAGGAGCCTTTGCCATCTGAGGCTTGGTGATCACTGCATGAGCTGCTAACAGGGTGGGTTAAACAGCTTGCCAATACTGAGTGATTCCAATGCTGCGTGTTTCCGTGGCTGTCAGTTAAAGCGCTGCCTGCAAAAATGCGATGTGTTTTTAGCAAAATGCTTTAAATGCTACCCGAAAGGGAGGGCAATTTTAGCAAGGCTTTTCTTTTTCAATATATCATCTGCCAAGCCCAGTCATTTTTATAAGGTGCAGGAGAGTAGCCAAGAAAACTAAAAAAAAAATAAAAATAAAAATATATAAGTGTATATATATGCATGTATGTACATATAAATTGTAGGGGGAAGGATGCTTAAAAAGTGTATTCATCAAATATGGCAAGCAAAGTGAATGTGGTGAAAAGTTTGCAATTTTACTGCATGCTGAAGATATTAGTTGGTATTTAAACAGGACAAAACTGTAATGTCATCGCTGCCTTAGAAAAAGGTGCTGACAGCCTACATAAGCAAACGTTTATCCCTCCCATCAGATCTCAAGCCAATGTGTTCGTAGGGCACTGCTGTAGGAGTTCGGCTGGGACCCCGGGAAGGTGCTGGTGTGCTGCCTGCTTGTGAAACATAACCCCCAGCATGCAGAAGGAATACGTCTGAAATAATCTTTTCTTAAACTGAGTATTTCCTTCTGAATCAAACACCTTGTCAGATAAGTCAGTTGTCAGAAGGAGGGGTCTGAGGAGGGGGTCTCCGCCAGACTCCCTGTTCCTGCTGGTTGCCCTTGGGTTTATGTGATTTTGACCTTTTGGATACATCCTTTCAGATGTGAGCCGTTAGGTAGTTCCCTACCCTGGTAACACTGGACCTAGAAAATAACCGTGAAGTGAGAACATGTTTAGGGCCTGATCCTGAGCCTTTGGAGTCAATGGTAAAGCTCCCGTTGACTTTCTTTTGTGTAGGTCTGAAGCTGTAATGATATTCTGTTTAGCCACATCACATCAAGGCAAGATCTTATGGCCCAGATGGGCCTCCGCGGGTTCCTCCCCTGCACTCTGCCCAGAGGCCAGGAGCCCCATTTCAGCCTCAGTCCCTGTCTGAGCTGTGCTGGAAGAGAGCTGGTCTCCAGCTCCATCACAGCTCTGGGTCCTGTTGTTCTGGACCTGACCTGTCCGTTGCCTTCCTAGTTGGACTTTGGCCCTGCGTCATCACCATGAACTTGCCCAGTCACCTGGGCCCTTAGTTGAACCCAGCTGCCCACTGGCCTGCCCTGCTGCCACCCCGTTGAGGACCTCAACACTCAGCCCCCAGCGGTCCCCGTCCTGTTGCGCCCTGGCACTGGGGCTCCTCTGTGTAAAACAACCCAAAAGACCAGAGCCCTAAAAGACACAGCTCACTTCTCTTTTACCACTTCCTTCCTCGTTATCAACCCCTGACGCTGAGGTGGGAATGGCCACCATCCAGCTGAGCAATGACACAGGGACAGACGCTCTGATAGTCCCCCTTTCATCATTAAACTCGCCTTTTTTCCAGTTACTTCCAGTGGGGTTATCCATCTGCGATGCAATGCACTCTCAATTTACAAATTAGTATAGGGAAAGTGTTGATTTTATTGCTGTATTGTAATTGCCATTACAAGTAATTTCTACTGTTCCAAATGAAAAGTGGTATTCAATGTGGTACCAGAAATTGCATGGCATTCCCAGGTGTGCGTGTTATGTACTGCTCAGGGCAATGTGTGTGCTGGCTTACCTAGGGGAAGTCTCCTTATGTCCTACTTAAAAAGCAGTGTCACAGACTTCTTAAAGAGTTTATCATCCTGAATAATAAAATTCTCATTTCAGAATATATAGTTTTTCTGCCATTAGCAACATTTTAGTGCTCTTTCTAGATCTTCTGCAAGATATTTTGATTCAAAAGTTTTATTTTATTCTTATTTTGCAAACTTTCTTGCAAGCCATTTACGGATCAGAGAGATAGATAAAATAACTTTCCGTCAGTGATACTGAAAATGAAGGGGAGCTTTTGTCTTGCTGAAATGGAGCAGGGTGTAGCTCATGCAAACCCTTCTGATTCCCCTATTAATCTCAGCAACCTATTTCTATCCCAACAGGTGTAGTTCGCCAGGTGAGGCCCATTGTTGGACCTTTCCATGCCATCCTGAAACTGGAGATGAACTACGTCATGGGTGGAGTGGTATCTCATCGTAACATTGTCAATGTGCACATCTTCGTCTCTGAGTACTGGTTCTGAGAGAGCGTTTAAAATCCCAGACAAGCAAGCCGCTCGAACCTAAATCATTACCACAAACTATTATGTCATATACTTGTTTGTAAAAGCCAATAGTGTTTTTTTGTTTTATTTTTAAATATTTGGTTTATAGTTTAAGACAAGTAACAAGCTATTACGTTGATTAGACATAGGGTGGAGCAAATTACGTGAGCCTGATGTAGTAGTTGTCTGTATAAATAAGTAGTGTGTAAAAGTGCTCAGCTGCCTAGTGAAATTTAAAACTTTTCTGAATGTTTAGGCAGATCTTAACTATTGCTCCTTGGCTGGATAACAAGAGCAACTGAGGATGTGGAACAAAGTAGATGTCAGAGTTCATTGGGATGAATATATGGTACCTTTGGATGGAAGAAGTTTGGTAAGAATTAGTAATTTCATCTCAATATTAACTACCTTGAAAGAGTCAGATTGTCAGAAAGTGCCAAATATTCACTTTTGGGCCCCAGTAGGATAACTCTGAATAGGCACCCAGAATTGCTAATAATTTCTGAAAAGTTTAGCCTAGATATTTAAAAAGCACCATTCAGCTATGGCTGCAAGAGGAAGTGCAAAAAGAATTAGAAATAGTAAGAGACTAGCAAGCTATTGCACATATTAAAAAAATACTCCTTTTTTTGTACTTATTTGATTGTAAGATTATGTTTGATTCTAATTAAACAAATACCTCTCATTGAAATTAACCGCTTACAAGGATAAGGCATATTGCTTAAATTCCAATCTCATCTGTACTCAGCAACACACAGGAAACTCAGACTTATATCTCCTATCTGTTATAAAGTAAAGCTCCATACGTTTTTAAAATGGGTAATAAAATCAGCATGTTAAACTGTACACTTCCTATACACCAGACCAAGGCATATGTAATAATATAATGAAACTCTCACAAATAAATGAATGTTTAATGTATTTTCTGGGCATCAAAGTAACATATCTTTTTTATTACAGAACAGAAAATAAATAGCTCCATGTTTCAGTTTGTTACATTTGTTAAGATATGAGGAAATAAAGCAAGTCAGATGGGAAATACTCAAATGTATGCTATGGTTTCTGCTTACCAGCAAAATAACGTAATAAGCAATTGAATTCTATGTATATATTACACATTCCCCACTCAAAACAGTCCACTGCTTCATTGGTCATTATCGGCACTAGGCATCTGTCTCTTCCTTTTATACAAAAGCTGCTGAAACTTAAGAGAATCTTTCCATTCATCTGAATGATCTTTGAATAAGACTAAGACAGACCCACCTCTCTGATCCTTGCAAATAAAAGACCTTAACAACTTTACAGTGTACATACAGAAGTCTTCATTACATTCTCTGTGGCAGGGAAGCTTCTCTGCCTGCAGCATTCTCACTCCTTAAACGAAGATTTTCTGACAACATATTCTCATAACTAGAATCTGACTAAAGAATACCTCTTGACGGTATTTGTTCCCCCCATGCCGTCAGCTTAAAACATGTTCAGTGTTGTTAGTGGCCACCTCTACAGTCCTTATCATTTCAATAAATATTTACATACTTGTGTAGAAAAATACTATGAAGCAGGTGCATATTTATAGCAGGTGACCTTCATCATTCAACTAACTAATGGAAAATTAGTTGAGAAATGGAAGAAGAAGAAATTAGTAGAAAATGGAAGACTCCAAAGCACAGGAGATACTGTTGACTTTCAGGGATCGCTAGCCTATGTAATTCTGATTTAGATTGGAAAGTAAAATGTTTTACTATGGTAACAGAGGATGGAAGACTCTCCTTAAATCATCAAGTTCTTTTTCTTGCCAGTGTAGGAAAAGTAAGTAGCCTTAGCACCAAAAATACAAAAACTGTTTCCATCTGATTTTCTAGACTGTAATTTTTGATCCTTTATTTCCTCTGTAAGTGGTATTTAGTTGCAGTGGAAAGAACATTGGGACGGCAGAAATCTAATTTTAGGATCAAACTGATGAACAAACTAATTTACAAACTTCTTTCTGTAAAGGAGAAACCACACACCACCACACACACACACCCCTCTCCCCTTCTTCTGTCTGCATTTTTGAGTAAAAATAGGATAGAAGAAGGATTACCACTACTTCCTGGAAAACTGTTTTCCTACATTGTCTCAAATAATCTTTGAAAATTGCAAGCAGCTTTTTAAATAGTCCTGATGTCATATGAGAACGTTGATCCAGTAGATGATTTTATGTTTTGTGTATAATAAAATTAAAGAGTGCTTAGTGCCATGGTCACTGTGACGTGTCTTAACTTTTAATAGATCAACATAGAAAAACTAGGTAATTCAGTAATGAGAGGAAAGTTTAAATATTTCACTCGGCCTAACCTGTGACAATAAAGTTTAATTTGTTGTAAATGGGACAAAGTAAAACTATTTGTGATTTTTATTGGCAAATCATTAAAGCTGCTCAAATGGGAGAACACGCTTATGAAATTGTCACTGAGATCTACTCACTTTGAGGGCTTTTCTTTTGCTGCGCTCTCTTTGGGTTGATTAGATCTAAGTTCAAATCATTTTGATTGCGGGGAAACAGAATCACAAGTAAATGAGCATTTAGAGGAAAACAACGAGAACAAGTATAGGCTGCCAAATGTTCATTAGTCTGCTTTTTAAGTCATTTGCTTAGTCATACACAGAATGATATCATGTGCCTTGCAAAAACAATCACACACCATTAAAAGAATGACTAATAATAACACGCAATTACAGATACTACACAGGATCAAATTACCTGATAAACTCTCTTATTTGACACTAGATGAGTATGGAGAGACAAAAATCACTCGAATGAGCGAAGGCTCACAGGTGCTAGCCAGATTCCCAACGGGAGGAGCAGCGGGTCTTGGGTTGTTCTGCCAAAAGTCAGGCGTCCTGCATAGGTTGGAAGACTAATTGTGTGCTACAGGGACTGCTCCGAGGACAAGTCTTACAGCAGAAAAAATTGCCTCAGAGTTATTTCTAGTGGGATTAGGAGTTTGCCTGAGTAAGCATTCAGTGTACGTAGACGGTTCGGCGTAATCGCGGCCATAGCCTTAGTCAAATAAAATAATAACAAACTGGGAATATTTTGGATAAATTTGCTGATAGACTGATCTACTTTCTACTTCTTCAGTTTAAAAATCACTTCTTGGTGGATTTGTAATTTATCATCAGATAGAGAAGGCAAAATAGCATAGTGTGTGTAATCCTAGCATAGTTACTCCTTTTACAGAAGAAGGGCACAACAGCCAAGGACAATAGCAATGAAGAACAAACAAGTTTCGTAACAGTGTTCAAATCAGTACATTCCATGTATGATAGCTGGATAAGCTTGTGCAGCGATGACAAAAGTTATTTTGCGATTTGGAGAGAAATACTGCGTGCCTTTCCAGGGTAGCTGTCCTAACTACAGTGTATGGTAACTCTTGGAAGCCTCTGGTGACTGACTGTAACACTCCAACGTAGCAAATTGCTTGTCAGCACTGTGAATACGTCCATTATTTGGAGCTCGTGCAGCATTAATCTGTTCCTGTCTCAACCACAAAATCACACTACGCCTGAGTTTGGCCCACAAAGTATCCACTTTGCCTATCCAGTTCGTGACTGCTTCAGTGCCCGAACACATGCAATCAATCAGTGCTGCGAACACGGCACTGGTGAAATCTTCTGCCTCATGCAATGCGGGGTGGAATGAAAAGTGTGGTACAAGCTGACTTTTGGAGGAAAGCGAGGTACACTAGTGTGACCAACACGTGACAGACCGTACTTTTTACGGAAGCAGGTTCAATGCAGTTGTGTTCTTACATCCATGCTGGTGTAAAGGAATTAAAGCAGAGATGGTTTCCGGATCAAATACAATAACTCTTTGTAATAATCTCTAGTTGAATTAGCAAGTGTACGTGGATGACAGCCCGTATTTCAAGCCAGCTAAAAACATGCGTACTGGTAACTGAAGTGAATGCAATGATTATTTAATGTATAATTCTGAAGAGTGGCACAATGCCACCAATTGAACACCAGCTGCCTTATATCAGGTAGTATGTAGGTACTGCTGTGAAAACAACTGCTTCCCAGGAGACAGTGTCAGAATATGTTTAAATACGCTCTTTGTTCCACTGAACACAGAGAACGTGCTCTTCTCATCAGTGAATGTGATCTTGCTACCTTTATTTTTTAAATAAGTATTTGTATTTTTGGCCTGCTTGTGAAAATGTTATTGATGCAGAAAATAGTAGGTGCCAGCTGTGGCAGAAAAAAAGAGCATGGGTTCTTAGAAACATTTTCTGTGAGTGATAGCCTCTAGCCATTCTCTTGCAATGTTTCAGCAGTTTGGATTTACTATTCCATAAAACACTTTTACACGGATGCTGACACATGACTTTTCTGTATTCTGTGGTGGTGTTAATCCATATTGCGTAAGAAAATTGTGTATATGTATGTATTAGGTGTAGCTTGCTAGGTAGGCTCTTTAGAACAAGAAATCCTGATGCCTGAAGAACAATTCACACCTGCTGGAATGGAGATGTTGTTCATGCCGTGACCATATTAGCTTTATCTTACCCATCTGAGCTTGATGGCTTGTCTCCCAAGTCTCTCACTCTTGACACTAGTGAGATCACTAATGCCACTGGACAAGAAACCCACCCCAGGGATGCTGTGTGTGGGATGGGCTTTCCCAGGTAGGTAGTCCTTCACGGATGTTAAACAAAGGATTGGCTCCCTTTGCCATCAGGTATGTTACATACAGAGCCATCTTAATGTCACGTATATTCCAAACTTCCCATGAAATTGCAGCAAAGTCTACCTTCTGTCCAGTCAGGAGTAATTGCTATTAACAGAAGAGCCAGGGGAAGCTCATTCTGAGTTTTTCCTGGTAAATTCCAGTTTTAGAGGCAGTTGGGTAAAAATTTATTTCATCAGAAGTAAGAGTGATGCACTTAGTACTGTCCCTGTTAAATACCCTGCCAGATGATACCCTTTTTGAACATGACAATAATCTTAATTGACAGCTTGAGGCATTTACTGGCCAGCTGAATCCAAGACATTAAAGCCTGGCCTGGAAAACGCCCTATTGCTGCTGGAAACGCCAAGGCCAAGCCCAGGCCATGGGGAGGACTGGCAACGGTTGGCCATGGTCGACATGGTTGGGCACGGCACATGTGCAGCAGAGCTCAGGCAAGGACGGAGACTGAGGCCCCCAGTGCAGCTCCCAAATGGATGCACGGAGGGCCCAGCTGAGGCTTCTGGCAGCCCTTCCTCACACCACTTTCCCTACGGTGACCAGCTCAGCGTCGCTGAGCTGCCCCACACCAAGAGCTGGCCTGGAGCACCGGTGGCCAAGCCCCCAGGAGGAGCCGGGGGGAAGCAGCTGCTGGGGAGGGCTACAGAGGAAGGCCATTACAGGTCGGTCATGCTAACTAGAGCTTGTTGGTGCATTCAGGGCTGTGACAGGACTTGGTACCCTCACAGCTGCCATTACGGGCAAATAAATCTGATGGTAATGGAGAAATTGAAGAGCAAGGAAAATATGTGGAGGAAGTTAGAAGAGACCAGGCAAGCCAGAGTGACTGCTTTTATAGGTGGCTGAAACAAGAGTGACTTGCATGTTGGCAAGAAGTAGTTTATAAATTCCCTACGAGAGACAGTCAATAGCACTACAAGAATTTTGAGAAAGGAATATCCGCTACTTCAGCTTACTTCCACGTGAAGTCAAAAACCAGGTGTCCTGTGGGGATGTCCCTTGTGTTTGCTACGCTGGGTGTCATATGGCATGAGATGCTGTGGCATTTGAGAGCCCACACACAAGTGGGCAACGCGCACCAGTCTCAGTGGCTGGATGCACCCTGCCTAGCTCCCCGTGGGCCCTGCACCCCGTGAGAGCCGGGCTCTCCGGAGGCTGTCTCCATGGGAAGTCCCAGGGCTTACAGCCCACCACTCGCAGCAGCCTGTGTGTGTCCCGGGGCTCGGGGTCTGACCTTGCCGTACGTTTCAGATGAGCACAGATTCCTCTACATCCTCTCCAGTAGTGATTCCCCTTAGGGCATGTCTCCATGACTTATTTCAGAGAGCTCTTGTGAATGTAAAACACTGCTCGGTCTTCCTCTACAGAAGTGGCCGAACAGCCGAGGGATGCCGGCTTGCTTGCAGTAAGCGCGTGCCTTGTCTGCATTTTGTCTTTATCTAAATGAGACTGTAAAGTGTCTGGAAAATGAGCTTTTGTATATGATCCATGTGCTGTATTAGATCAGTCCAAAAGTAAGGGTTAGAATTGGTTGTCCCCCGCGCCCCATATCTGTTTTATTTAACTTTTTATGCTAGTGAATTGCAAGGATACTATTTGTAAGAACAGCAGGAAAAATATTAATGCAGTGGAAAAACTGCACTTTTATCTACTTTGTGCATACTGATCTAGTGCATCTCAAAATAAGCAAACGATGCTAAGGACAGCAGAGTAACTTATTTTGGGGGATTCAGAATGAATCCAAGGTAGTTCCAAGCAGGATTTAAGACAAGGCTGTTGGAATTCAGTAGATTCAAAATAAATAAATGTGTTCCTTAATATTATTTTCTTTTTTTTTTTCTTTTTGAGAAAAAAATCTCTTTATAAAAGCATTTTGCAATTTTTTTCTACTGTGGGCACACCTACTGTCTTGATATTATGTCTTCTCATTTGAATGGTATTTGTTTTCCATAGCAAGGTTTGAGTTTGGATCCATTGGCTGCCACTTTGCTTTTGGTTTTTAGTACATTTAACACCTAGTCAGAACTAATTAAACATATTCCTTTTGATTTGTGGAAAAGGCCATTCTCTCTGAAAGGAAAAAAACCCCAACCTTCTCTTCTCTGAGTTGGGATTTTTGCTGGCTCTTTAAAAGATGTCAGCTGAGGTCTCTCAGGGATGCTCATTCCAAGGGCGTGCAGTCAGTCGCCCTTGAAAATAGCCCTTGATTGTTCTCTCTTGGCCAAGTCTGAAGCAAGCGCAATTTTGATCAAAGTGCCAGAGCCACTTCTGGTTGGCCAGCATGTGCTTAGCAATTAGTTAAGAAACATCGTTTCTCCTAAGGAGAAACAGCGAAAGGAACCAGAATCTGATTTATACCTCAGGGTCTCCAGTTTGGCTGAGGTTTCAAACCTTCCTGCCGGCAGTCCCGCACCCTCCCCTGCCCTCTGCGCACCTCAGCTTCTGCCCATCACCACGGCCGGGGCTCCCGGCCGGCCCCGCGTGCCTGCGGAGGACGCCCTTCCCTCAAATTACCCGTCTGGTCTGATGCTGAACGGTTCTCCCCGCTCTGCAACGGCAAGGAATGCCAAAACCCTTCCCAACATAACTTCTGCTTTCTGAGCGTCTTTGTTCCCTGCTGCCTGCGGTGAGCGCAGGAGGTGTGAGGCTGCGTGGAAATTGCTGCTACTAGACAAGAGAGACATAAAGTACACCCACCAAGTCTCCGAAATCATTGATCTGATGAAAGATTTTTCATTCCTGCTGTGGCTAAGAATGCGCTATCTGTTCTCTAATGAGCCCTTTTTTTGCTTTCACCTTATCCTATTTCATCTTCTTTTTTTTTCTCTCCCTTTCCCTTTATTTGATTCTCTTCTCCCTCTCTTTATTTTCACTCCCTGCATCCATCTTTTTCTTTTTCTCCTAGCACTGACTGTTTACTTGTAACTGAGCAATTGAAGTTAAACATGTCCACCAGACCCAGAAGAGAGAGAAAACCTGTCCTGGGGTCACTGCAGACAGAGGCAGGCACGCCGTGCTTTCGGACCCCAAATGTTTTACTGTGGCACTCTGTATCACATCTAGATTATGCAAGGGTGGACACCTGCACGGGACAGTTTATGGCCACCCGCTTTGAAATTTATCTCTTACAATTAAGTCCATGTATATCATCACTTCAAGGTGCAAGAGCCAGCGTGAAGCATGGGGCAACAGAGAAGACTCCCAAGCCCTTTTCTGTAAGATATTCCTATTTGGGATGGTATTTTGCCACTCCCTGGTGGAAGACAGAGGCCACACAGGGGTTTGCTGAGATTCCTGCATCTGTGGCAAACAGAATATGGGAATCAATCATGCTTCAACTACGCTGGGTCAGAGGATCCGGGTTAAATCCATGCTGACTGTGGCTAATGCAGAGAAGCAACTTGAGCACAAGATAGAAACATACTTTCTCCCTTCTGCTTCCAGACCTGTTTTTCTGAGGGTTTCTCAGGAGGGGGTGGGGGAGCTGCAGATGAGAGAACTGGCTAGTGTCTGTGGGTATCTTTCAGGCCTACACGGCCATCTGGGGGACCCGCCATGCTCTCTGCAAGCTTTGGTCATGGGTGACACTTTTGCCAGTACTGCTGGAGCAAAGGGCCGGTTCCTCATCATGCGCCCAGACTAATGAATGGCAGCAAGGGGCACGGGGTCAGGGGTGTGGGGAGCCACCTCGTGGATTCTGAACCACTTGCAGACACAGGTTTCTGCACTAATTCCCATGTCCTACTGGTAGTGTGTTCTCACTGGACACCAAATGGCATGGCCTCTCCATGAGTTCCTACTACGATCAGGTTCTTAGGAGACATTTGGGCTCTGCCTGTGTTAAAAGGCAACTGGTAGAGCTGGCTTGTCCCATCAGAAGAGCTGAGCCTTTGAACAACGGCAAGGCGGGACTTGCCCTCCCCTCCTGCAACCAGTGCTGGTTGCTCTCTGGGTAGACTGGGGTCCTGAAGCACAAGAACAGCTCTTCTCTAGAACTGCGCTTCATCACTGAACTAGGTTAACTAAATGTCATGTAGGTAACTGAATAACTTGGAATTTTTATGATTATATCATTGAGATATGCCCCAGCTCAGGCTGAAATGATGTTTGGTAGTGATAAAAAGTGAGGATTAAGGGTCTGGGCTGTTTGATGGTAACTGGGTATATCATATCCAGACCCTCCATGCCTTCACTTACACATCTGCTAGTGGCTCTAGTAACCTCATAACTTCACTGAGCCACCGACCACAAGAAGCAAGGGGACAGGAGTCATGACTCGCTCCCTTTTGCTTCATCAATGGCAACTGGGCTAGAGCCGTTCCTCCGCTCTGCGGTGAGAGGAGCAGGTCACCAGCCGGTGCGTGACGATTCACATGGCGCCAAGGTGCAATGTGGGATTTAAGAGTACGCAAAGTGTTTGAGATCCCATGAGGGCAAAGCACTGTTATTTTATGATCACACCAAGCTTAAGTCTGGCAGTGGTACTGCTCTGATGGAAATGGATTCCCTCACCCCATTTAAATTAAAAATAATAATAAAAAAAATCAAATGAAAGAAAGGCAGTTGTGTCTGACACCATGGGTGATAAATATCTTGGCCTGGCAATTCTGGCAGAATGACCTTTGCAGGTTGATTACTGAGGTGGTGATTGGCTTTTTTGTTTTGCCAGTAGCTGATGGTTTTCACATGAGTGAGGTGTGGCGCAGGTCACACAGCGGTGGTGGGGGGAGAGCTGATAAAAGAGAAATGCTTTTGGGTTCCCCTGCTCAGACTGACCCTGGCAAAGGTGAGAGCAACTTTCTCTGAACCTGCCCCATCAGTGACCTCGGACCTGATCAGAGGGACCACCCTCAGCTCTGGATGCGAGGTAAGTTAAATTACATGCTGCTGAATTGTCTTAATACTGCCAACATTTTGGGCAGAAGTTGTAATAATGATAAAAAAGCACCAGTGTAATGGATACCATCATAACTCTGTAACTACAGTTTAGGTTTTGAAAATTACAAATATGTGTTTAAGTAAGGCTAACCAGAAAGTAGTAGATGGTGCTTTAACTGTGGCCAGCTGTCTAGTATTTAGAAATTAGAAAAGAATGTTTTTTCCCTTCCAAAGTGGAAAAATTGCTGTACGTTTGTACCTATTGAGCTGGTGGCTGGTGACTGTTTGTCCAGCTCTACCAGGTAGTAACAGATGACAAAGTACTTTGTAACACAACTGCACAAAACATAAGGAAAAATGGACTCCGTAGCCTTCAGCTTACGATGTACTTCACCTCTTATGGATTAGAGATCTCGCTTGCAGCCACTAATTTTCATACTTTTTTTTTTGTCAGACTCCATCAGTTCACAGGTCATGGTAAACTTCACTTTCTTTAACAGTTAGTTTCATTTTGTCTTGAATCATACTTGAGACATTTCAGTGACATCTCTTCAACTCATGCAGGCAACTGTTCTTTCCAACTCATCTACTTTTGGCTGCTGATCTCTTTGTAAATGCTTATGACTATAATGCCTTTTTACCCCTACCCTGTGTAAGCTTCACACCTCATCCCTTGTTCTACCTCCCCTTCCTTAAGTTTCTCAGATGCAGAACCGCCGGGAACATGGAAAGAATATTACAGCTGCTGATGTCTGTATCAGTAAAACTGAAATGAGTTGGTTTGCTCCCATAAGCCAGTGTGTTTGTAGAGCTTCTGGCTCCATGTCAGACAGAGACCCAGTGAAGAAGGTTATTGGGATGAGACGGGCAGATAGACACAGGAAAGCGTCTATCTTAGCAAGCCAAAAAGCAGGCATTAATGCAGTCTGAAAACACGTGGGCTTCCCTGAACTCCTCCTAGGTGAAGGTTAGACGGAAATCATTGATGGTTCAGGCTTGACTGTGTTTTTGATGTCTGGCCAAACACAGTTAGCTGATAGGTGTGGGTGGCTGAAAGATTGCTCTCGTTGAAGGGCACAAAATAAGCTTTATTTTTTTTTTTTTTTGCCTAAACCCACAAGATTTCCTAGATTTGCAGATGAACATCTTACTGAGACAGGATTAGAGAGGTGCTAAAACAGAGGTCCATGTCTAGGCTAGAGGTGGGCTTCCCTGGGCAGCAGCAGAAGGACTCTGAACAGACACAAGGGGTCAACTGAGGCTGGATCCAGAGATCTGCACTTCAGTGGTGGTTTTGTACTTCATACTTGGTCTAGAGGCTGCCTCTGCAGGAACATTTCTGTGAGGATACAGGAGGAAGAATGAGCAGCTCAAAGAGCAGTTTGGTCAGCAGGGCTTCTCCATTATCTCTGCAGCAAAACTCAACCCCCTGTCTCTTCTGAAACATGGAGGCATTGGGTTGGCAAGATGGACTGGGAAACACCTGCTTCAGCCTCTTTTCCATGGCAGTCAGTTATATTCTAGTGAAATGGAGAAAAGACTCCTGCTGAAGCAAGGAGGAGGAAAAAGGGCAATAAGAAAAGCTTCTATAGGTATGTCGGTGATAAAAGGAAGACTAGGGAAAATGTGGGTCCTCTCTGGAAGGAAACGGGACACCTGGACGCCTGGAATAAGGAGAAGGCTGGGGTACTCAATGACTTTTTTGTCTCAGTCTGCACTGGCAAGGGCTCTAGCGACACCGCCCAAGTTGCAGAAGGCAAAGGCAGGGACTGGGAGAATGAGGAACCACCCACTGTAGCAGAAGACCAGGTTTGACACCATCTAAGGAACCTGAAGGTGCACAAGTCCACAGGACCTGATGAGATTCATCTGTGGGAACTGGCAGATGATGTTGTTAAGCCCCTATCCATCATATTTGAGAAGTAATGGCAGTCCGGTGGAGTTCCTGCTGACTAGAAAAGGGGAAACATACCCTCGTTTTTAAAAAGGTGAAAAAGGAAGATGTGGGGAACTACAGGCTGGTCAGTCTCACCTCTGTGACCAGCAAGATCATGGAAATTCCAGGGGTTTCATCCTGGAAACTATGCTGAGGCACGTGGAAAATAAGGAGGTGATTGATGACAGCCAACATAGCTTCACTAAGGGCAAATCCTGCCCGACAAATTTGGTGGCCTTCTACAATGGCGTCACAGTGTTGGTGGATAAGGGAAGAGCAACTGACATCATCTACCTGGACTTGTGCAAAGCATTTGACACTGCCCCACATGACATTCTTTTCTCCAAATTGGAGAGACATGGATTATGACCGATAGACCACTTGGTGGATAACGTATTGGCTGGATGGCCGCACTCTGAGAGTTGTGGTCAACAGTTTGTCCAGGTTCCCAAGCTATTTATAGCAATATTATGAAATTACTCTCCATGACTGCACCAGGGTCAGGACACTTTGACTTTTATTTCATCTTCTGGCAATAATACTAAAAGCCTAAATTGGTGTCCATTAAAGTTAATAAAAAGTTCATACTTTGTCAGGCACCCGACATTATAAAGCGACTTTGGCCAAATGTTTCACCTCTTCACACCATGTTTTACCTGTTTCTGCTGTCTATGGAGACTATGTAGATGGATTCCTGAAAAAAATCCACATTTAGATGTTGGTTGGTTGTTTTTAATAAATGCAAATTGTACTGAACCCTTGGGTGGCAGAGATTCCATAGGAGAACAAGAAAATTTTAATAATTGGTTTATCTTAATATGTAGCTTTAGCTCTACAAAAATCTTAAGACAGCTTGTGGAAATATTTTAAATTCATAACCAGAAACTTCACAGAAAGAGTGGAAAGGCTGCCTGGGACCACTGCAAGGCGGTAACAGTAATTGGGGAGGCCCAAAAGAAAAGTACCTGCTGCAGTCCTGAGTTCTCGGTAGAGACAACAGCTCTGCACCCATGTTGCTGAGGAGTGCTCATCAACGTGTGCTAATGGGGTGGCTGACATGGGCTCCTGCCATCTGCAGTGGGATATCCTCAGCTGGGAGGGTCTGGAGGGGGTGGTTTGATCCTGCAGAGCCAGTCTATGGCACAATGCCTGGCGTCGTGGTGCTCCCACTTGCAGGTCTTGGTCCCTGGCTCCCTCTTTCCTGGAACTGACTGAAGCCTTTGAAATTACATAAATACCTGCTTTTGGGGTAGGAGAGGTAGTTTTCTCCTCGTGGGTGCGCAGCAAAGGGTCTACCAAGCAGCAGAGCCAGCTGGTTGAGCGTGCAGGCAGGAGGGAGGAGAGGCAGCAGCAGCCTGGGAGACCAGAGACCATGTTGTCAAGCCATCTCCTAAGGAAACAGTGGCTCCCTGCAACATCCACCTCTCTTCAGTCTGAAAACACCTACTGATGAAGGTGCAGGTCTACCTGAAATGCAACTGTCTGAAGCAAAAGTAAGTCTGTTAACAGGGCTGTTAATCTGTAAGGAGTATTGTGGGGACTCCAGAGAATTTTGTGAGTTGGTCACTCGTGGTGCTCAGCTGCTCCTCCCCAACATACCAGTCCCTGTGGCCTTCAGCTAACCCACCCAGTCCTGCCACAATAACCCCAGGCAGACTGGTAAGCAAAAGAGTCTTGTCTGAATCTGTCCTGCTCCCCTCCATGTGGTTCCAAGGCCATGTGTTGTGAAGGTGGATGTTCAGTCAGAAATACCACTGTCAGCCAGGACCTGACAGGTGGGATTCATGAGCTCCTAGTGCCATTTTAGACCTCTCATAGTGTCCAAGTCACCTGTGTGTGGCTTGGGATATGACAGAGGGCTTCCAGGAGACTTGTGCCCTTCTGGAAGAGGATGGATACCACGGGGTCTGGGCTGTCACTAACTGCCTGCATTTCAGCATCTGAACCCCACCCCCAGTGCCAGGTCCAGTGCACCTTAAAGCAATGAGCCTTGCTGGGGCCTGCCCTGGTGGGGAGACACAGGGTGGGCACAGCTGGTATGGCCATATCTAAACTGGTGCGGCTCTTCTCTGTCTCCGATAGGCAAGAGCTGGCTTTATTTATCTAGTTGTTTGCATCAACAGGAATTTCACGACTGAATTCAGCAGAATAAAAGCCAGCACAGCTTCATGCTGATGGGCTGTCATAACCATTTGTTGACAAGCCACTGTAAAAGGGAAAATGAGGTTTAATGTAACAGAGGTAACAGGAGAATACAGAATTTTGTAGACCAAAAAAAGGTGTTTTCTGTCATCTCACCATGCTCCTCAGAGAGGATAAAAAAAAGCAGATGCTATCAGTAGAGGGAGGTGTCTATGAGAAGATTTTTCAGTATTACCTTACTTAGCTGGAAGATGGAAAACGCAGACTGTGAAGTGACTGGGTAAAGAAGCTGAGAATGTTCAACTGAGAATTGATCAAAATGGAAGAAGAATGTAGGCAGAAAGAAAGATCGAACAAGAAGCTGGGGAGAGTTGGCAGTTTATGAGTTTGCTTTTCCCTTTTTCATCTGATTAAAGTAACTTCAGCCCAGTGGGTTTACATCTAAGTGGTTGAGTGGCTGCCAGATAATATTGCTGCAACTGCTCAGATGAGAAGAGCATTTGATAGCTACCTGTATGTAAATCAGATAACGAGTTATTTATAGACCACAAACTCCAGTATATGAATGAGAGGTGCTATCACTTGGCTGATTCTTGTCCAAAAGAAAACAATTAGACCTCCCAGTCTGCCAAAAGCTGTACCCAGGGAGACCTCTGTGTGAAGTACCTCTGAGGGTCTCGTGGGATCCATCTTTGTGGATCTGTCAATAGGAATTACTACCAGCAGGCTAGGAAGTTTAAATCCTATTATTTTTCCATGATGTATGGAAAAAGCGGAGTTAAATTAATATTTTTTTCCCCCCATTCACAGAAAGCATATAGAGATTACGGTTCAGGATGATTTATCAATGAAACCAGAATGAAACAAATCTCTAACTTCTTTTAAGTCATTCTCTATTAGTCTCAACTTGCATCTTTTCATTAAAATAATATTTTTGAAAATATACATAGAAAATACACACAGACACATTTACAAAAATAAAATATAATGAATAGAACAATGTAGGAAACCACATAAACTGTATGCCATAAATTAGATACAGACCATCAATGTCTTGTCAGAGGAAACTGTCATTGAAGAAATTCAATTGTATCTCTAATCTCTGTTGCCCAGTGCATCTTGCCAGCAAGGGTCTGTAACTGAATCCTCTTAAAAAGGCTGTTGAACTGAATTCATTTCAGTACCGAGGTCTCTTCATGGAAACTGGTGTGAGCTTTAAATGCAAAACTCTAAATCACCCTGTTCTGCTCCATTTGACTGGAATCTCAGGACTTCAGTCAAAAAGAAGAGTCTGAAAAAATAATGTTATTCTATTGATGGATCTCTAGACTGGGAGGGAAGCTGCAGGCTTGATTTGACAGGTGGAAAAAAAAGAGTTAAAAATACTTGTTTTCCTATCTTTGTTAATAGTGGTTGGGAAATGGCTGGAAATCTAAATGGTTCTCTGTGCTCACAGCTCAGGTGAAGGGAACAGGGTTCGCTTCTGCTCTAGATCACGAACACTTGGAAAAGTAAACACAGATGAGGTAAATACAGTGAAGATAGTGCTCATTCTGAGAGACAGGATCTCATAACAATGACAACAAAAAAAAAGAGATAAAACATAGCTATAACCAAATTAGCCATGACTAATTTACAATGCTGTGTCGGCGACTATCAGATACAGATAAGTTCAACAAATCATCTTCAAACCACAGATGCCTTACTCAAAGTTTTGAGTCCCACACATGCAAGATTAAAGGAAATCCAAGAATGTAATTATTTGCAGTATGTTAAAGAGTTTACATCAGATTTTTTTTGAAGGAGTTGTTTGTAAAAGCAAGTATATTATAGCCTGTTTACAGGCTAAATACCAACCTGGCAATTATGTTCCGCTTGTTTAATTTCCTCTGCGATTCTAATTGCTTACACAAGTCTTCTTCCTTCTTGCCCTCTATGGCTCTTTAGTACCTGCCACACTCTTTGGTATTTCTTTGGAATATCGTCTAAGCCACTGCAGCGATGTAAACAAGCACTGGTCTGGTCTGCAGCTAGTAAAAGCTGTATAAAACTTAATTCACACTCAAATAAGGAGCGCTCAGGTAATTGCAGCCTTGGGTTTGGCTCATAAATGCAAAGTGCTAAAATAACAGTAGCATCTATCTCTGAACTTATACTACACGTACGCCTTGTCCAGACAATGTTTTTATTCTCTTCTTCCAATTGCAGTTCATGGCCCGAATTTGCTTTCCTGAATTCAATGGAGCATCGCCATTAGTTTTGACCAGAGAATGTCATTAATAACTGAACCTTTTTCTCTGTCTCTCTCCCCTCAACCCCTGTTTTCTTTTTGTTTGATTCTAAATGCATTAGACCCTCTTATAACACATCAACCTTATTTTTTATTTACCAAAATGGAAACACTTGGGGGGCGACGACCCCAACAAATATTTGATAGGCTCTGTGGATCCAAAAACCATTTTCCACATGGCCAGATTTCTGAAGATCTGCAGATGCTGAGTGAGATTGTCATAAAAGTCAAGACAGATTAACTATCCGTGATATTTAGGTATGTCAATGTGTTTTTTTTAATCTAGTCCTTAATCTCCTCAAAATTTGGCTGTATAACAAATAAGAAAGTATGTGCTAAGGTATTTACAGAAATGCGCTTTTTTTAAATACCACTCTTTCCTGACTAGAACACAAAAATAAAATATATTGGACTTGCTAGAAAGTAATGTTGTACTTTCCCATGGCCCACCCTTAAATTTAAACCGGAGCTTATATATGTAAAACTTGAAGTGAATTGACAATGGTATCTGCCCTTCAGCTGGGACCGAGGAATTAGAAATGCTGATATTCTGTAAGATACCACTAACTGTAAGCCACCTACACAGCAGAGCAAATAATCACTTGTTAAACAGTGGAAGAAAGTCTACTGAGGGAATGACTTGCAGCCTCTTCACCTTCAGCTTACAGTCAATAAATCTCATTTGAAGAGTAATCCTGCCCACTTACCCTTCCAGCACCAGCAGACTGTCATCACATTGCTGTATTATTTCTGACCTCATAGTACTTGCGCTGCTGACCTATTATTAGTCAAGTTATACCCTCACCCATGACTAAGTTGGTTAGTCAGAAGCCAGCGGGTGGAATTGTCCCAGGTCACTGTGGAGCTCATTGATGGAAATAAAAGCGCTTTTTTATGGGAAAGCAAGCAAGCTGAGAGGGACAGGTCCATGTGATGGGGGCGCATCTTGTCTGACTGCAGCTGGCGACAGATCAGATGTGCATCCTGATGTGTGGCTATGTGGAGCCTGAGACGTTTCGAAGCTGTAGGTTATAATTGTGTTACATGTCTCAAAGATGTCAGAAGCAGCTCAGGATGGCTGAGCTTTATCTTCACACTGCCCTTGATGTTCTGTATGGCCTTGAGCAAATAGGTTTTGTCTACACTAGCAAGCAGTGAAGCATAAAAGGATCAGATCTGGAGACCGAACTGGTTGAAGGTAAGGGGGTGGTGTTCACCCTGCACATGCACAAACCCTACAGGGTTGTTTTTTCCAAAAAATGTCTAGTCTGATCCTTAGCACCAAACACCCATGAGACTGAAGCACATTAGGAGCCCTCTTGGTATGCATCTTGATTTAGTTTCGTCCAGGGTGAATCCAGCTGTTGCTCTCTGACCTCACTGTATAAACTAAAGCACAATAAGTGGGGTACAACCAGGAGATTAACTTCAAAAGTGCCCTAAGGTGCAAACTGAAATGCCAACGCAGATAACCCTTTTACTTCTGTTGCCTCATAGGGATATTGCTATACTAGATTAATTTATGTATGACCTGTTTAGCTACCATACCGATAGTAGATGTGATAGCATATTTTATTTCAGCATTCACTTGACAATACGCAAGCAACGATTACATGATGTTTGGTAGGTGCATAATTAGCAGAGGCTAGACTGAAAATGAACAAGGAGAAGGTGGTTCTTCACACAATGGGTAATTAAGCTGTGGAGTTCCTTGCTAGAGGATCCTGTAGATACTAAGACTTCACAAGGTTACGAAAGTAGCACAGATTCCCAGAAGTAAAATTCACGGCAGGATATTTTTTCAAAGGCTTTTCCTGTGCGTCGGGAACTCTGAGCTGTGAATTGCTGGAGGATCGGAGCGTGTCTTTGGGAAGAATCACTACATGCTTGCCCCAAGTACCCAGTATTGGCTGCTGCCAGAGATAGGGTAATGGAGCAAAATGACCTCTGGTCTAACATGTTATAAAAAATCTTGAATTGATCACTTCTTTCTTTAAAAGGCTTTAGATTTTTTCAAATTTATTCATTCAAAGAAAATCATTCAAATAATTAATTTTGATTATTCAGGTTTTGTATCATTTTCCTTTGAAATATATCTCTTTGGAAATGATACTGTGGTTCCCCAGGGAGAGGGAAACTGGATATTCCTTGTTCTACAATAGCTGAGGTCCTTCTACAGACCCAGACCTACAATAACGTCACAAGTCTTCCCCCAAAGCTGGGAAGCGGTCTCTGATGGGAAAGGACACAAACTCTGTTGTCTCAGTGATGTTGCGGTGGGTACTGAAAACTGAACATTGCTACTTCAGCCTCGATTTTTTGAGGACTGGGCATTCATGTTTTTACACAGAACTGTGATTTCCTCGGAACCCAAATGCTTTTTATCAAAACAAATCTGTTCAGTCCAAATATCAGCACCCAACCAAACAACAGGCAAAAAAATCCCTTACTGGTTCACACCGAAGCTTTTAATCTGCCACTGGTGGAAAGTTTCAGTGCACACATATGATGCAGTATAAATCTACATCTTATACGGACACAAGCAGCTAGTGTCGCTGTTGGCCAAGCTCAGAATTTTCCGTATTCATCAGGGGATCAGATGTTCTGGTGGCTCAAACCAGGTCTGAGAAAGCAGCTCTATAATACTCAGAGGGGTTACATACCCTGTGAGAGGTTTCCTTCTCAAAGCCAGTTTGAGAATCTCCTGCTCCTCAGCAGTCTCTTCAATCCCTGCATGGTGCTTTGCTGTCCCATCACTATGGTTGATGCAACTCTTTAAGCACTTGTGTTGTAAATCAGGAATTTTAAATTTTAATATATGGTCTGTATTAAAGAAATCGCTGCTTTGCTGTGGAAGGTACTTTAACCCAGGTGCCTTTAGCAGTCCAGTATATAAGTCATTACGTTAAAATAAGCACAATACACATCACATAAGCACAACAAAGCAGCTATAAATAACAGTATAAGGGTGTAAAAAAAGAAAACAAAAATTACCTTTGCTTTACCGTAGAAGCAAAGTACACACAGTTTGGTATGCCTACACTTGTAGTGACTATAATTCTTTTATCCAAATTTTGGTCTCAAACCAAGCAGCCTTCCTCCACAGTCCCATGTACAGTTATGTTCTTTGTGCAAGTCAAAATGTGGACTTTTATCAACTGCTGGCTAGAACCTGGTTGACATTGCAGGAAATACAGTTTGACCCCTTCTCCATAGACTGGGTGAGGTCTGGCATTTTTTTCCTTTTGGATCTGTGTGTCCCAAGCTGTAAAACTTCTGCTAGAGGGTGGCGGTTAGGAAATCCCATCTATAGAAGTGAAGCAGCTGGTACTGATCTATTGCATCCTAGGGATTAATAAGTTCTAGAGAAAAAAAATAAAAATCCTGTCATGTTGTGAACCTCCTAGTTTGTAATGCCCAAGTACATATTTTAAAACCTGACCCCATCCTTTCAGAGTAGTTAATTTCTGCAGAAAATTCAGAGGTAAGCTAAACCGCTTTCTAAAGCTACCTGAAAGCGCATTGGTTTTCTTTATTAGAGGTATGTTTGTAAGTATGGCGAACTCTGCACAGATCAAAACCATCTTGTGCTGCAAAATAAGGAAATACATGGCAATTCATAGTGAGAGGCAAACTCCTAGCTCCTCTTTTCTGCTTTATAGGAGGAGCTGGCAGTGCAGCCTACCATTACGTCTGCTCAACACTCCCTGTTACGTGATACTCTTTTCAGCACTATGATTTTGCCAAACTTAGCATTTGGGCAGACATTTTCCATGCCTCGGGTCAGATTTTGTTGCTTAGCCAAAACAAGCCTGAGGTTTTCAAGCACAAGGCAAATCAGAGTGACCGTAGACCTGAGCTGATGTGTGCCAGAAGAGGGGGTGAACATGTATCATGCCACGGAGGAGCATATGATGTGCTGCCGGTTGCTAATGAGAAGTCTAAATTTCCAGTTGTCCTATATTAAAGTAAGCATGGATTTCTCTCTTTTATTGTTGTTGTTGTTGTTGTTTGTTTGTTTGGGTTTTTTTACCTGGCATGCTCTCAGGCTGCTGAGCCAAAGCTCCCTAGTTCTCAGGTGGGATGGCCTTTCTGTCAGGCAGGCAACTTTTTCCATCTCCAAGAAAATCTACAAAAATACAAGAAACTTGAAAACCAGCAGCCTGCAAATACTCAGTCAATAGGGATAGCACCTAGCCGCTAAAAAATTTTTTTTACCAGGCAGGTGGAATTTAGGTGCGTATCTGTTACAGATGAAACCATCAGATCTGACCAAGGCTCTTCAGTATTGAACCATCTTAGTTTTCATCACCAAGTGCACTAGAAGCTTAAATCGCTGCCATGAAGCACACCCTGAAGTGTCAAGCTGACCTTTGAAATTCCTGCCTCCTGCCTTGGTCGCGTGGGATCCATGGGTCAGGAATCTCTGCACCCTCTCAGTTCTCTGGAAAACCCAGTTTGTCGGGTGCGCCAGGCCCTAGACAAGACTAATGATATGCTGCCTCTAGGACAAGCCAAGTATACTGAAGGGAACCTGGTTGTAATTGTTATACAACCTTTGAACAAAAAGAGATGATAAAAAGATAAGAAGAAATCTTTAGAATGGAAAATGGGGTTTGGAGGAAAAATGCCTGCAACCAATGGGGTTAAAATACTGATGAAATTAACTGTTTGTTTTTCAAGGAAGAACACTTATTCATATAAAATTTCCCAAACCCAAGGCAATTCTCAGTCCCAAAGGCTGTCATGTAATTGTGGTATGGCATCAAGCTGTTCTGCTGGAAGAGTCTGCCTTCAGCTGTATTGCTTGAGAAAGATTAAAGGTATCCTATCTAGCTGCAGTGGCACAGAGCTGTGACAATAATACTGCGGTTACTTTAGCTTAAGCAATTATATTTTGAAATGGGAATAATAAAATTCAGTGCAGAGCTGGAGAAAGCTTTGGGGTGACTTTAATTATTCAGTTCGAGTTGTGTAACTGGATTAAAATGGCATTGCAGAATAGTAGCAGCACTGTGCTTGACATCCCATTTTTCTTCCTTAAAGGGTTTTCCACATCTAGAGCTGTTTATTTTTCCCTTGTGATAAGATTTGGGATGGCAGTTTGGATGGGTTAGGTATATGTTTCAGTAATATCACGATTATTTTGTTTTTCTTTAGCTTTTCTGTTATATTGATATATAAAATGTAAGATGCCAGAAAAGTGACTTTAAAACCATAATACATGTTCTTTTTAGCAACAGATCTGTATAAAAAGCAGGATAGTGTGTTTATTGTTAAGAGCTGCTCGTAAAGGGATGCACACGAAAAGCTGTTTGCAGTCCATGGAAGGAAGCTTGATCTGGTCTGGCAGAAATAAGTGCCACCTATTGGGACTTTATCCATCAGCAATTAGCATATCTCCACACACATCTCCCTTCCAGGATGTATTACGATGCCCATTTTCAGTTTGAGGTTTAGATTTTGTGAAACGGAGCTGTGCAGTATGGGCAGAAAATGGCCAGATGCTCAGAGGAGTCAGCACAAAGCACTGAGATCTGTAATCTGGAGTCGAGTCCTGGGAGCACAGGAGGGATGATGCTGTGGTCCCGTTGAGGTTCGCTGCTACACTGCAGTGTATTTACCCATGTATTTACGCAGTATTTTGTCTCGCCAACATCCCAGGGCATACCAATGAAGGGCAGAAACAAGACCCAGACTATCCAGCCCAGTCCCTTGCAGACATAATGTTCTTGCAATTAAGGAAATTCACTCTTATTCAGCCAAGGCAGGTAACGGAAACCAAGTTAAGCAGGCCACTCTCTCTGCTTGCGCTCTCTGTATCGCGGCTGCTTTCCTGCTTTTCCCCTTCCTGCTTCCTTGCTGCTCGCCCAGCCCCAAGGAGGTGTTGGGTCTCCACTTCATGTGCGCTGGCTCCTCAGCCTCCGCTTTCCAAGCACGGTACTTCCCTGGACGCTGGGCTGAGGTTACCTAAGCATTTCCCAGGTACCCGCTTACCCTCCGCGGTCTGAGACAGAGAACTAGACACTTGGTCTGATCTGCAGCCGTTGTGTTTGTCGCTGTCAATGAGCTCCTCAGTTGTCCCTGACAGAAAGTGGGATGTGGATGCGTGAAGAGGGGTTCTTGGCCGGTGATGTGAGGTAGGTTTAGGAGCCTTGGTCCAGCCAAATTTCTTTAATGAGAAATTCCCTCCCACACAGTGTAGCTAACGCTAGAGTTTTCACTAAACCAAGATTGGAAAGAATCCTAAACTCAAAACAATTCAAGGAACAAAGCTCCCCTTTCTCCTCTGAGGAGTTTAACCCACAGGCCAGTAGATTTAGTTGACGAAAGGATTGGAAAATCTGATACATGCAGACAGATGCAGACATGTATTAAATACATAAACTAGTTACCTGTAGGCATAAGGATTATAATACAAACATACTGGTTTGTCCTTGCAAAGGTGGGAATGTCAGTATAAACACTGAAGTGCTGGTTTCTACACCATCATGTAATGATCCATTTTTGACCCTTGATAATGTACGGGGCAAACTTACTTATCGGCTGATGAGCACAGATGCCATCTCCCCTGTGATGGCATGGTGTTTCCTGGACAGGCTGCAGGACCGATTCAGGTGCCTGAAATTAGCTGAGATCTTTTCAAGACTGTGTAACAGCCCGCCTGGGCTCTGGCTGCCCCTCCGGAAAGGTGCGTATCTTCACAGAATCACAGAATCACAGAACAGTCAGGGTTGGAAGGGACCTCTGGAGATCATCTAGTCCACCCCCCCCGCCAGAGCAGGGTCACCTACAACAGGTTGCACAGGACACCGTCCAGGCGGGTTTGGAATGTCTCCAGAGTGGGAGACTCCACAACCTCTCTGGGCAGCCTGTTCCAGTGCTCCACCACCCTCAAAGTAAAGAAGTTCCTCCTCATGTTAAGATGGAACTTCCTATGTTCAAGTTTGTGCCCATTACCACTCGTCCTATCAACGAGCACCACTGAAAAAAGACTGCTCCCATCCCCCTGGCATCCTCCCTTCAAGTATTTGAAAGCATTAACAAGATCCCCCCTCAATCTTCTTTTCTCCAGACTAAAGAGACCCAAAGCCCTCAGCCTCTCCTCATATGAAAGATGTTCCAATCCCCTAATCATCTTTGTAGCCCTTTGCTGGACCATCTCCAGCAGATCCCTGTCCTTCTTGAACTGGGGAGCCCAGAACTGGACCATAGCTCCTACATCACACCTGCCGGCCCGGTGTGGGTATCTCAGCTAGCCTAAACCGTCTACTATGGCACTGCACATCTGTGTTCAGGCACCTGAATTGCTCCCCTCAGAAGCTCGCCTGGAGCCCCTATTCAGAGAGAATTAGAGCCAGGCAATGGTGGATTTTCGCCATTGGGAAGACCAACGCACTGTGGAAGGAAGAAAAAAATTATAATAGATTACATAGAGATTGCCTGGCTAAAATACTACCAGCTGTGCACGGGAGCAGGGAGTTTTGTTACTGCTAGCAGGAAAGGGAGTAAAATGCCCACTTTGTTAGTTGGGGGAGACCCAATTTGTGAAGTTCAAATCTGCATTCAGACCAAAGTCCAGGGTTATTTTGATCAAAGGAGTGAGAACAGCCTGCTGCAGAGACAAAAATAATAGCCAGACTGGGCTGGCAGAGACTGAGCTGAAACTTTCAACCACCAGCTTCTCATTGCTTGGAGCATTGAGCCTGGATACAGCTGTCCAGGAGTGAATTAATGCACAAAGAAGCTGCATTTGGGAGCACTGAAGCTCTGTTAGGCAGGTAAAACACTAAGAGTAGATTAGATTGTAGTGTGCTGAAAGAACATCCGTTTTGGGGATCTGCAGGAGGAACAGAAAGAGAAAGACAATATAATGTGCAGAAGCTATGTTTTTGACTGTATTGTCAATCCTTTGAATTATTGGATTTCCAGTACAGCTCTTATTCAGCCATTGGTGAACTTTCCTGCTGCTGGCAAGGAGCTGTGTTGCAGGAGGTGCAAGGAGTTTGCATATAATGGATACTGCAGCAGGGGAAGAGAAGGGACAGTTCAATGGCCATACTTGATTTGAAGTGGTGAACCGCACCAAAGACAGCATTTATGGTGTTGTAAAAGCAGCATCTGCAGTGCTGAGGGTTATTTAAGAGCTATCTTTATTGAGTCACTCATCGGGTCAGCAACATGAATTTAACGGCACAAACCCCTCCTGCCCACCTTGTTCATCTCTCTGCATGATGTACTTTTGTCCTGAAAAAATAAAAATAAAAATCAAACTGGTCCTGACAACAACAGTCATTTGAAGAAATAATAATGCTGACAGGACAGGATTGCTCTTCAGCAGACACCAATTTTGCACTTACAGTTGCAGAGGCTACAGAGAGCTCTTGAGTGCTGCATTCCCAATGAGGATAACATCGTTGATTTATTTCATAATTTCACCTGCCTCTCACTGATAGATGGCTGCTTATTTTGATCCCTGGAAAACAGTTCTGCACAATAACATAGGTGCACTGAATGCTCCAAAGGTCAACCAGCTTGAGCATGGGAAAATATTTGTGAATGAGGCCCGAAAAAACTACTGAAAGAGGTGATTTCTGGCTCAAAGATTAGTCTTCATTTAGAGACTGAGAATTTATTGCTGCCCAAACCAGCATTATCAGCTTTCTGTCAGCAACAATCATCAGGATTTCCTTTCCCAATCAACGTGAGCTGTGACCTCATCGTTGCAAAGGTGAAACCCTGACAGGGATTAAAGGCTAATAGAGAGAAATGAGGTAGCCGGGCTAAACAAAGAGGAGATTGTTACATGGCAATAGCGAACTCAGGCAGAATGTTACAGCTGAAACATGAACCACCCAGCCAAAGGGGAAAAGGAGTATTTTTAAGAAGAGCCTGAGTAACGCTGGGTTGCTCCGTCTTTCAGTGGAGAAGGAAGGCAGACTGCCATCCCTGCCATCAGAGATTTTTGAAGCGGGATTAGCATAGCCTTGTGGTTTGTCAAGTGTTTAATTGCAATTCTGCAGGGACGCAGCCTGAAAGACACTGGAAACCAATTTAGCCATCATGCCTATCATTATACACACCAAATTGCTCCTGTGCACATATAATATTTAGTAGTCTGAAACAGAGATGCCGAGTCTGGGGGCAAGGTTTAGAACATGAAAAGTGATGAAAGGCAAATACATGTCTGATATTCATCAAAGCAATTTAATCCATGGCGGAATACTGAAAAGAGGTAAAAAGGATTTTATGTTGTTGATCTGTGAGTTATTAATTTTTTTCCGCTCATCCCTTCTCTTTCTGGAACCAAAAATTCGGGATATTTATTTTGCAGGGACTCTCTTCTCTTAAAGGTCATTCTTGGCTGCCGCAATATCTTTTCATCTTAAAAATCACCACAGACAGGATTCAAGTCCCAGTGGAAACAGTTTGTGCCATAACTTCCAGTGGGCTCTGGATCAGTCCCTTCGGCCAATCTCCAGCATACCCGTTTTTTCCAGCAGAGGTAGACCTGTGCTGTAGTCGAGATCCAGGAGCTTTGGAAGTTCCTGGCATCCAGGTTGCTTTCTGCGTGTTTCAAATGTCGTCGCCCCATCAATACAGGGCACCATCTCCTCCTCCTGTGTGCTGGGCCCTCTTTAAAAGGGACCGGATAATTTGGCCTCCCACTGGAGCACAGAAATTACCTAACAGTGCTGAAGGTACACAGCACCCTACTGCATGAAGTCTCCAGGTTGCAATCATTTGTGAGTGTGCAAGAAATCAAATCCAACTCAAACGCAGAAGAATAGGATTGAACTTGATGTGGACCCATTGTCTTTGATATGGTCCGCTTACATGACACATCAATCTGGCACAATGACTTCAAGTGCACCTTAAGCGGAAAGGCCAGATGAAAACATTTTTATTATGATGATGATGAAGTATATGTATCAGGGTCCTGGCCGATACTGAGTGGCCTTCAGAAACTACTCAGAATAAAAACATATTCAGCCCAACGCACTTTCAGGCTTTCTGTGAGGAATCAACATATCTTTAAAACCTCCAGGGTGCTTTATTCTCTCTATTTTAGAGATTAATGTCAGCCACAAATACAACAAGGTTAAGCCCTTCTCTCATACAAAATAACCAACTCAAGCAATCTGGTTGATCCCCAGCTCCCAAAAGGTGGAGCTGCAGGAACAGCCTTCAGCTGCTTCTGAAATGTTTTTAAGCTTGCTCCAAAACTTGAAGTCACGTGTGGATAATCCCCAGCCCACAGGGAAGCATGAAGAGGCAAGGTTCGTATCTGCGGAGGGTAGCCCGACTGAAATTTGGTTCCGAACTAACGATAAAAACACACAGCAGCTTTTGGAGGCTGGGCAAAGTCAGTGCCCTTTCTGGGCTGAATTGGGTGTCTGTGGCATGGCTGACACTTCTCACTCAAGGGCATTAAAAAATTTAATTGTACGCAAATCTTAGAAATATTAGGATTTAGCAATGCTATGGCTCAAGATCTATTTTTTAATGCTATCAGGCTAAGAAATATGAAGCATACTAAGGTAGAGTTATAAAGAGTCCTGTAGCAAAACCCAAAGCTATCCAACATCGAGAGGAAAGTGGCAGGGTTTAGATTTGTTAGACAACAGATTTCAGAGAGGAAGACGCATATATCATGCTGAACTGAAGGGGAAATTTAAGTAGGCACAATATAATTACCTTACCTGGAATCAGGCCAGGAAACCAGACTTGGATCTTTATTCTCAGTGAAAACTGCATGGATTTATGCTTGGCAAACTAATTGCCATGAATAATTTATTAATTTATATGGTCTCTTTTGTTTTCAACTTAATTTTTAGTGACCAACCACCTGCAAACAAAGTTAACTTTTCTATTTTCTTCCTATCTTCAGCTGTGATCAAACACTCATCAGGATCCATTTCAGTTGCTGCCTTCCCTGCAAAGTTCTTGGGTGTGTTTTTTTTATTATTATTTATTTTATTCATGCTGTTTCTGCTTCATGGATGACTAGATCTCCAGGCACAAGAAAACTAAAAAGATTTCAAGATCTCAGCCTATGTAAATGTCAGGTTTGAATGTTTTTACCAACACCCGAGTTTGGGGGAGGTGGTTTTGCAGACTTTTACAACATGGTAATATTTTATAGACAAAACCAACAAGTATCACGTCACTTGTTAACATGTCTTTAACAGGAATGGACACCGGAGGCTTCACACGGGTATGTGGCATAAAGCACCTGTATCTCCCTGAAACTACGGGGTGTGCTGGCACCCTAATTCCCACACAGTCCTGTCAAAACTCTTATCCTACAGAATTAAGATACATTCCTTTGAGATCTTTCACCTGGCATGTTTGAATAAATTTTTATTTGTATTAAAACCAACTCTAAGGCATACCAGCTAGGGAAAATAGCCGTGCTTTCCTCAACATAACCTATTAAGGGCAGAGATCGGCTACAACTACCAGAGCCCTCCTCGTTTCTTCCCTCCTGTGTCTCCCCCTCCCTCCCTCTGCAAACACACTCTGAGTTGGAGTGAGCTGGAACGATTTTTTTCACTATATATATATTGAAGACAGACTCGGTGTTTGTATTGGCCCAGGGCCTGACGTGGCATTTGTGAGGATGAACCACAAGCATGCGTACTCCAGCTAAGCTGGGCTCGGAAAATGTGCGCTACAACCAGAAACTACCTTCTCCCCCCACCCCTCCATTTCCAAACCGATAAGGCAAGGAGGAAAGCGCACTTCAAGCTTCTCCTTTCCAACCTGCAGCAACGGCTTCCCCTCTTACATCCCACCACTCTTGACAGGCACACATTGTCACCACTTCACAGCGCTAGGGACGGTCAGGGCTGTGTGAGCAAGCTTTGTGGGACGGCTTTTGCAGAGGTGGGAGGGGAAGAACATGGAAGTGGTCATAAATGGATGGCATCTTGGCTTTTTTCCCCAAAATTTGCAAGGCAACACAGCTAAGCTTTCATGGAGAAGAAGATAATATGCCCCTAATATGGGTATGCCCATATTATATATGCCCTAATAATTGAGCATGTTCCCAACACGAACAAAGAGGAGAGAATACTCCAAGGAGGCAGTTATAACTCTGTATCCCAGTTTTATCCCTGGTGTGCTCCTGGAGTAGCCAGGCCCCTTGCCCTGGCTAGCAGTAATGCACACGCACACATTGCAGCGAGCAAAACTCCACCGCGTTATACAAAGACGCGTTCTGTAGTAAGGTTAATCTGAAATGGTGTGATAGAGCGGTTTGGCGCGTGAAGCAACTAACGAGCTGCAGAACTTTTTGACTTGATGGTCATCAGTTCAGATCTCCCCCCGAGCTGGTAGCAGCCAAACTCCCCCAGACAGAGACTCTCCTGTTCTTGGAGAATTGTGGCTTTCTCACCGCTGCCCCAACATCCAATACAAATAACACCTCCTTCCCTGGTAGCTTGCCTGAGATAGATTGGTCCTGCGCCAACAGAGCCGATAATTGATCGTGTTTCAACAGGCACCATCTTATGGTTCTACCTTTGCCGAGGGTTGTCGCTGGAAGCGCTAGAAACAATGCCAGCTGAGACCCAGGCTATTTCTGTCCCTTAGTATGGAAAAAGCTCCTGGGAAACTGCCCTGAGGGTATCTGTTCTAGGGGCAAACCCAGACATTGTTTTCCAATAAATTCACACACTGGAGTAAGGAGGAGGTGAAAATTGTGTTGGTATGCATGAATCAAATCTGATTTAGAATGTAAGGGCTTTCCAAGGACTAGCCACTACAGAGTGAACTGCCCAGGTGCAGTCCTTGTGCATTAATAGCGATGCTCGGAGCTGCAGGAAGCGATCAGATAGTAAGAAGGGAATGGCAGAGGTGCATGGTAGTCATGGAGATGCTCGTCCTTGTTTCAGGTCAATGGGAGCTTCTAGATGCCCAAGTAACTTCCATTTTCAAAGCCGTTTGCTTTCCATCTATGCTCAGCAGAAGGCTGTTCATCTCCCTGGAGGTAACTCCTACAGACTACCTTCATTTGCAGTGCGACTAGAAAAAATGCTGTCACTTCAGCTCATTAAGCAGTTCGTAATGACCAATTCATTCAGTGAAACCAAGTATTTCTTTTGCTAAACCAGCAAATTCATTCTGTACTTTTTTTGCCTAATACTTCTTGAAACTGTATTGCTGGCACTTAGTATTTGCAGTTCTGTACTTAAACTGTGACAATAAAATAGCTGTGTGTTGTCATTTCTACCTAGATTATGCAATCTAGGACAGATTAGAATGCACTCTACCTTCCCTGGTTTTATCTAAACACTGCAAAGCTTTTAATGAAAATTTTCCTCCTTCTTCACATCAGCCTGTTCATAGACATTTTTCATCCTCACTTCAAAACCTGGACAATTTCAGAGAATTCTCTACCTGAGCGAAAAAAAAAAAACAAACAACATTATTGGTTTTGGCAAAAGTGAAAAAAAACACTTTATTTCATCCGAATTCAACATTTTAAGAGGAAAATGTCATCCAAAAAATGGAAAGCTTTGCTCAGCTCTGAAACAGATAGTTTTATAAGCTGTCAAAAGGTGGACATAGTCTGATTGGGGCTTTTTGTGATTGAAATGGCTAAAACCTCTTTACATTCAGTGTTAGTGAGAGCTGAGATAGTCCACCTGAGCATCTCCTCTAAGTGAATTATTAAGAAGGCAAAGGCAGACACACTGAGAAACTGCAGTTAATGTTTCCCTCATACATTCCTCAGTCATTTACACATCCTCTTTTTGTTTAATCATTAAATCAGTCAATCTTTTCCTTTCCGCTTCATGGGTGTCTAACTTGTATTGTTGCGTAGGGATCTCAGACATTTTTTCCCTCAGAGACCCTGCAGTGATTAATGAGATGTTTTTATAAATCCAAGGAAAAAAAATCAAGAAAAGAGCTTTTCTGTCTATACAAACAGGCTGGCTTCACTTCTTCTGGAATTTGTTCCCTTTACTCTTGGTTAAAAAAAAAATCTATCTACCTAGCTTACGGTGAAGTCCTCTCAGCCAGATTCTTAAATGCAAAAGACAAATAGGATGGTACTTTTAAGAGATATTATTGGGCAGAGGTTGAAATACACCTTTGAAAAGAAGATATTTTTGAGAATCTTGGCTTGAGGAAGGAAGCTGGAAGCTGCTCTCAGCTCAACTCCAGAGGACAATGAGTGATGAGGTTATGCAGCAACTAAATAATATCGAGTAACAAGCTTTGAAACTCTTCTGAAGCTTTAAGCTTGCGTTTACTTCTTTCATTTCTTCTGCATAGGTCTGAATAAATCTTCTTAATTAAAAAACTCAGCACCTGGAACAAACATTGATTTGTCATGTAAACCGCAGTGCTCCACAAGTCTTCTTGCTGTTTCTGGCATTAGCAGAGTGCTGCAGGTCAGCATGTGGCTGTGCCTGCGCTGTACCTGCTCAGGGGATGGACACTGTAGGGTTTTGTCCATCCACACCTTCTTGGGAACATTTTCCCCTGGACCTAATTCTCTACAGTTTTCCCTTGATGGGCATCTTTCTGCCCCGTGCTCAGACAGGTGTGGGCAGCCCCAAGCTGGCCTGTGCCAGGAGGGGACAGAAGTGACACAGGTGGCATTTTCCAGTTTAGGAGCTGCCTGTGGCTTGCTCAGGGTCTAGTTTGGGCTAGGTCTGCTGTAACTCCAGGCCATTGCACAGCAGTAAGGGTGGCCATCTGCCCAGCATGAACGGCAAGTTTCTTGCTTTCCATCTCTGACCTGCTTACCCAAAATCACCTGCCCTGTCACACTTTGTGGGAAAGGTGGCAATCCCAGTTAGTCATGTCCTGCTCTCTCACGCTCCCTGCCCCTCATTCCTCTAGGTCCCCGTCTTCTCCCTTGTGTTGAGGTGAGTGTTGAGCCACCACGTTGTGGACCATCATCGGGAACTGATTTCTGTATGGAAATAATGCGGCAGAAGTGAAACAGTCAGATCAGGTCACCAACCCAGAAAGGATGTACGGCCACAAAAACACTCGCAGCAGCACAGCATGGAGGTGTGGGGCACCAGCAGCCAAGAGCGGGCAGGAGGAAGGGGGGCAGAGAGTCCTGGAGTTGGCTTCCAGCCTTCCTGCTGGATCAGCCCTCTGAATCAGCTCATTCTTCCACCGGGTGACTGCTAGACCTCAAATAACAGAGCAAGGGTAGGAACCAGCACCCGGGGCAAAGCAGGAATGCCCCTTTCCCAGAGCTGTCAGCTCCAACATCAGTTTGCAGCCATCGCGTTCACCTGGCTCAACCCCCTGAGCTGGATCATCGGCAACCACCACCAGCGCAGGAGGGAGGCCAGACTATTTCAAGGCAGGCAATTTAAGCCATCTCTGGCTTCTCGGAGGTATGGTCTCCCACAACGTATTTACTGCTCTTGCCCCCATCCTCATTTACCTGCCAGGCAATGCCATGGGGCAGAAGTGGGGCTGTGAGGCTCACCGGCAACCTCTTCTTGATGTTTGCCATGGCACCAAGGGCTGAAGGGCTGAAAGGGCCCTGAACGGTAAGCAGGGCTGAAATATGCCCCAGTCAGTGATATCCCAGTAAAATACCAGTGTATCAGAGCAGAACTGCACTGCCCTTGCTTAAAGGAATACAAGAGAGGCCAGACTGTTGAGAATGAAGATACCCTGTAAAATAAGGAGAGGAATTTCTTAGAAACGCTCTTTGCAATGTATCAATATGCATCAATATGGGAGTAAAGCAGCCCAACTCATTTAAGACTGGGAACGTTGTTAAACAGTGAACACGGTGGCTGAATGTGCTGCCGTGTTTAAATCTTGGCTATCATTAATGGGATGGGAGAGGGGAGGAAGAAAATACAAAAATGGCCCATTCATGGCAAAACCAGTCATTATTTCTTTCTTTACAAACAATGGGGGGAAAAGGGGAAAGTGCTCTCTTGAGAACCTGTATGAATTTCCTTAAGAGGGTGTACTTTAGGTGGAGAATAAGCTAAATTCTGTGAGATATTGAGGTTACCAAGGTAACAATGCAGTGTTTTGAATACGAAAGCAAACAGATGTATAAGCCCAAAGTAAATCATTAATGTGCATCAGTATTTTTGAGATGGGTTGGAGTGACTTATATATTGTAGTCCCTCTTTATTTAATATATCAAAAGTGTTCTTTGATTTAAAAGCAAACACTTAATAGGCCTCTTTTCAGACAATTACGCTCCCTTTTCTACACAGCACTCTGAGAAGAGACTGGTTATTGATGCCATCTAATAGAACAAACACACAAACTTGATGGAGTCAAACAGAACAAAGGGGCCTTGGTACATCAAGAAACTTAAACACAAGCGTTATTTTAAGGTTGCAAATCATCCCAAGACTGCTCAGTTTCTTGCAAACTTGCATTCTTTTTAACTGCAGTGAACAATTTTTGGTAACAGTATTTTTTAACTACGTCTTTCTATAATAACAAATGAAAAAGTGGATATAGATAGGTTAGGGCTGGGCATAACTGTTTTCCAAGTAATTATCTTCTTATTCACACCCTATTTTCCTTGTTTAATACAATTAATTCAGTCCAGGAAACCTGTTCATATCTGCATGATGAATAATTCCTGAAGTTAAACAGTCAGTTGGAGAGATTTCTTACAGGATCATGACTTGGCCTTGAGAGGTACTGAACCTCTAGTTGCTAATGGTTGCTAATAATTGTGAATGACCATTTTTTCCCCAAGATGCAACCATTGTTCCAACATCTTTTCCTGTTTTCATCATTATTCTAGTGACATACTCTACCATACAAAGTTTGGGTTACATATTTAGCAGTGCTAAAACACGGTCATATAAAAATGCTACTAAGATGGAACAGATAGAGCTAGAGGTACTTAGCTCATCAAACTTTAAGATCAACAACAGAGGATTATTTCCCAGAAGAAAAAAAAAAATACTCTGCATGTCTAACATTAAGGAACGGAATTAAACTATGATCTGTAGTTAGCAAATCTTTGTAACTACTTCCATTAATCCAGTAGAGAAAAAAAATTATTCTCTGCTATGGGAAGTATTAAATCTGTGGCAATTTATTCAATGCTGGAGTTTCTCCAGTTCATAATGAATGTGAATGATTACAAAAATAAGTTCTTAAGAATTTAAGTAGTGTTTCTTCCCGGGATTATTTTTTGAAGCTCCTATTTGCTGCATGTTATCTGCCTCCCTTCTGTCTTGAAACGTGACAGCAAGTTTGTAAGCAGCTTCTGTTGCAGATCTGAAGAAGGACATGTGTATATAAGAACTCCTCTGTTTTCTGCAACTCTGTTAATGGTCTAAGAAAACATACCTTTTCTTGCAAATCTCGCCTCTTCTAGGCCGTCCTGACCACAGAATCACAGAATCACAGAACAGTCAGGGTTGGAAGGGACCTCTGGCGATCATCTAGTCCAACCCCCCCGCCAGAGCAGGGTCACCTACAACAGGTTGCACAGGACAGCGTCCAGGCGGGTTTTGAATGTCTCCAGAGTGGGAGACTCCACAACCTCTCTGGGCAGCCTGTTCCAGTGCTCCACCACCCTCAAAGTAAAGAAGTTCCTCCTCATGTTAAGATGGAACTTCCTATGTTCAAGTTTGTGCCCATAAACTCTCACTACTTCCAGACGCAGAGGACAGCCAGCTACTGGAGCAAGTGGTTTCCCTGCAAAAGCGCCACATTGTGATGCCTCTCTCTCAGGACATCCCGCTGACTGTGCTGTGAAGCAACGTGCACGTATAGAGGAGAGACAGGGGAGAGCGGCTGCATGGCTAAGGCACGGTACAAGGAGGAGGGGAAACTCCACCGACCTTCCCTGGGAAGCTGCGAGAAGGTCGATGGTGCCACACCACATCACTGCTGACAGTTCCCTGAGCAGATTCCTTCCATGGATAATTAGCCTTCACGAAGCATGAATGGGCTAGTTTTCTATCAGGAGACTGAAGTTTAGCTGACAAATTAGACAGATTCCCTGAGGCCAGAGTTATTCAGCTTTGCCAGTCTCACTAAAAATGTGATTTATAACAGATTCCTCGGTACAGGCACTCCTTGCTTCAGGAATGAAGGTGGACACCATGCTCAGATTCTTCACCTAAGGTGATGGTCTTAGAAACCTTTGTCTTCGGGTAGGAAAAACTGACTCTGTTACCTGCTTTTGATTTACCAAGTGACTCTTCTTTTGCCCAACTGAGTGTGACGGTGCTGGGAAACTACAGCCTGTATTCAGAACTCAGGGTTGCACAAGTATAAATCACATTTTAGGAGGTAAGTGGATGTTAGTTTGGCAAGTTACACCAGATGTGGCTGGACACATCTAGCTGGGAAAGCAACTCAACAGATTTTGTGTAAGATACGTCTCTGGCTTTCGATGACGTTGGCATAAAACAGAAACAGGAGAGCAGAGATTGTGGCCCACGGAGTTCAGGCCTCTTACCTTGCATTAATTATACATGAAATATCTCATCCTGCTTTCGATCCTGCAGCCACCCTGCACCAGGCTGTGAACAGCGTGAATCCCGATGCCTGTTATCTCTGAGCATATAGCCTCAGGGGTGTGATGAGCCTGCTATACCATCTCACCCTACAGGCAAAGATGACTATTTCATCAGTGCGGGGAGAGCACAGGTATAGGACAGAAATCAAGTCTAGCAGACACGAATGCCATATTCTGCTTTCTTCCCCTTCTCGTCCTGCCTCTAAACCAGACAACACAGAAAGGGAGACAAACAAGATGTTTTCTCAAGACTAACGGGAAGACCTGGAGTCTTGCACAGTTGCAGAGTCCCAGGTAAAAAAAAATGATGGGCAAGGAGAAAGGGGAGGAGAGAAGTCAGGAGGCGCCTTAGACTAACATAATCCCAGATCCAGTTCTTGCCAACTGAGGCTCCACCTCCGACTCACCACTCTGTCTTCTCCTTATTTACCCCTCCAGTGAAACCGGTATTTGTAACCAGTGAGTATCAGCACTTGCTCAGATCAAAAAGCAGGCTTGCCCATCCCTGACAGTGTCTGAAACATGTCTGTGTTTGCATGGTATTAATAGTTAATATTTATTTTAATTATTAATTTATATTACTTAATAACTGCATGCAGTGTTATTGAAGTACCAGGCGCATCCAGAGGCTGGTAAATTATGTGGGCAGAGGCCAATAAAGCCCATGTAGTCTAGATCTAGCAAGTGGATAACATGTGGCAGATAGATGCAGACACAGTGGGCTGCTTTTAATTGTATGAGTTTTGGGCTTAAGGAGGACACTGCAGAGGTGAAGAGGTGGACAACCCCCTCCTTCAAAATTTGCCTTTATTTCCATGTGAGCTGAGGAATTCATAGCTCCATAGCATTAGCATTACTGCTCCCAGTCATTAGAGTGTGGGGGTTTTAAAGTTAGAAAATCAGAATCCTGTCATGTAAATACAAATAATGACTTCTGCAGAGACCAAATCTTATAGCCAGCACATGCAGAAGGAAACTACCTCTTTTCATTTATATTTGTGGCTACTTAAGGAAGTTAAGATGGTGGTTCCAAAAATTAATAATCTAGGTATCACTTAACCTTAGCCTACTGACGTGATCTTGTGGGAAAAAACATATAAAATATGAATGGATCAAAGCTTCCATTCACATACATAATTAGATGAACTTTTTGGACAGCCTTTACGTACTGCTTTAAAAGAAGCATAATTTTCTTTTTTTCAGGTCCACAGATATGACAGCTTCATCAGTTTCATCAGATACTTCTTCGGTGTGTTACGGTTTTGAAATTAAAATGCAATAAAATATCCCCATATCCACAAATCTTCTGAAATCTTCTGAAGATGTTACATTAATAGCAATATTGTTCCCTTTTTTCAAAGTTCAGTTTGCAAGTTTCTTTCAAAGGAGTATAAGGCTGGCATAGCACAATTCTAAGAAAATAAGATCTGAGATTTTTAACTAGATCTTTGTGTGTTTCATAGTACTGTAAAAAAATTAATACTCACTAATTTTCACTAGTCTCTTCCCCTGAGCATAAACTGCTCTTACAGTTGCAAAAATTGACAAAAACCTAAAGAAAGATTCTGGAGAACTGAAATTTGAACACATCATTTCTGAGTTCTGCATCTGTCAGTCAGTCTAGCAGCTCCCTCTATATAATTGGATATATTTTTTCTTTAGAGAGAGACAGAGAATGTATGTTGCAACTTCCGAGTTACCAACAGCATCTTCTAAAATAGTATTTCTTAAGGTGACACAAAACTGGCTTTTATAAATGCTCGGAAACCAAACTTTGTAGGTATTTGTTTCCTAACACATAAGATACAAACCCCAGTCCTGTTGCCCTCATCTTATAAAGTTTATCTGCTGGCACAGTATCTTAAGTACAGAAAACGTTTTAAGTCCTGTCTTTATGTGATTTAGTTAGATCCGAATTTTATTTCTGGGCAGGCTAAATGAAATGCTGCAAATTTACTTAGCATCTCCTCTGATTTTAGTTTACAATAAAGATGCATAGATGCACTCATGAAATTATTTTCTTTTTCAAACGTGGAATTAACAAGTTAAATGAACTGAACATCTGCAGTGAGTAACATGGACTCAGTATAGTCATTGAGATGATTTTAGGTTGGGTTCGGCAGCCCATTATCTTACCTCCACTAGATGTCAGTCTGTTGACAGAGCTGGAGGGGTTTAATCCCTACTGCATAGGGGCACGGTCAGGATCACAGCTACAATTCTTCACTTCCAGTCACCAGCAGTAACCTCAAATAGGAGATACTCTGAGTCACTAGATTGGTTTTTCTTGTTCTTTGCTCTTTTAGCCCCTGTTTTTTCCCTCCAGCAAATTTCTCAGCATTGACAAGGTCCACCAATGCTGATAAATGGGAGCCGCACCGAGCAACGCAGTATTCCCCGTGGGCATTTCGCCGTGTTCATCCATTCATAAGGAGCCAGGCTTGACATATCTACTCAGGAGGACTACTTCACTTGCGAGTTCCTCAAAAATATTTAAGTGCATGCCTTTTTACTTCCTGACAGTGACCAGGTGGTGAGGGACTTTTTGGTTACTTCTGTTCTTTAGAAGGGGTATTTATTTTTATTTTCTGGGAAGAAGATATAATTTCAGAAAGTATTCTCACGACTCCCAACAGTATCTTTGTAAGACAGCTGAGGGAGCGAGGCTGGACTGCAGGCTTAGCAGATGAATTAAATTCCCCAAACAGCAGAATCAGGATAATATTTCCAGGACCGTACACAGGACTTTGGAGGATTTTGTGCACAGATGCTAACGGGTGGCTTCTGCAGCCTCGAAGAGGTAAGTTTCCCATGTGCAGCTCTGCAAACATCATGCAAGCCCAGCATGTCAGGCTTAACATGCGTGTGGGGAGTGACGACACACCGCACGTAAAGTCAGCGAGTCTGCTTAAACTCTCTGTCCTGTGACACAGAGTTACTCCCTGCATGCACAAGAGCCCGGTGAGCTCCGTATCGAGCACAGGAGGGATTTATGTGCACATACTTAAAATCAACTTTTTGGATGCTCAGCTGTCCAGGCTGCTGAAGTCCAGAAAATCTGTTGCTGCTATCAAAACACAGGAAAAGCCAAGATTTTCACATGAGAGATGAGATCTGATGGTATTTTTATGGGAAATCCATATTATATGGCACAGCTTTCAAACTTAGCGCTGCTCGTGGGAGTATTTTCACACGGGAGTCTAGGACTTAATATAACACTGGATAGTTGAAAAGGTCACAAGAGGAGACTAGTAACTGCACGCTCTCACCTTCACAGTCCTCCTTAAGAATCCTCCTTTCCCACAAAACCTTAACCAAAATGCTCTTGACTTACTTCAGCTATCCTGTCGCTATGCAGCACGATCCATTTCTGGGAATGCCTTTCTGTAAACCCGCTGCTTACTGTCACCTTCCGCACATCCACCTCTTCTTCCTTATTCTCATGATGAGTGTCAATGGCAGCTTGACCTTGGAGATCTCCTTCCCTGCTTTGTGCCTGGAGCACCCTGTCCTTTCCTACATATATTAAACTGCAGTAACTGTTTTTTTTTCCCTGCCACTATATGATTGTCAACTGACACCCCAAAAGAGGAAAAAAATCAGTGACTTTTAAAATGTTTAGTTTTATCCAAGTTTGCATTACCTCAGTGTACAGGAAGAAGAATAATGTCATACACAGCATCTGATGGAGAGTGAAGTGGACTGTATCCCACCTTCTCCTCTAGGCACCCATTTTCTAATTTGGCCGCACTCACCTTAGTCATCCCAATCCATACTTACCCCAGCTCTCGCAAAAATGAGAATGTCACTCCCCATGTGACAATTTGAGTCCTGATTTAGTGTTTACTGTATAATAACATAGAATAACTCCCCATGCTTTTTACGGGTCTCCCTGTCTCCGATATGCCACAGTATTATATATGTAAGCAGCTGCAAACACACATGCAGGCATACACAAACGGAACCGGGTGTGCACTTATGTAGCGGTGGGATGCCACGAGCTGCGGAGAAAAGTGATCCTGTTTGTGCCTGTCAGGTGCTGCGGTTTTAAGCAGGCAAGCCCTGTACACGATGCTGCTCCTGCAACACGGAAGTCAGTATGGATTAAGCCACTGGGTTCCTCCCAAGCAGGATGGTAATTAAATCCCAAACTCCCTGTCAAACCCTGTAATAGGGAGATTCTTTATCTGTGAGAATAAATTTATAAACAGAGGAAGGCCTCATCCTGGCCAAGGTTTTCGCTTTGCTTGCGTGCCCTGGCAGCATAGGAATTGCTTCTTGCCACAACTACATCAAAACGACTAGGAGGGAAGAGGTCTCTGTGGCAGGGGAGAGAGCCGGGAGAAACCGGAAAGGCAGGCAGAGAGAGGCTCTCGTTAGCATCTCCAGAGGATGCCCAGTCAGCTCATATCCAAGTTCAAGCAGCCCAAGAGGTATTTTCAGCCGGAGGATGGGAGAGGCGGCAGCTGGGAAATGCGTGGAAGGTGGGTGGACAGAGCCACGCACAGCACATATGGGTTGGGATGGGGAAAAGGAGCAGGTGGTAAAATAGCACGAGATTTTCCTCTGTCCTCAGAGGCAGCTTTTGCCCAGGGCAAAGCCAATCACAAGCGGAGAAAAAAAAAAAAGACCCTTCCCTGGGTGTTTCCTGATCAACACTATTTAAAATCAAATCGAACTGCAGAGGCGATGAGCCAGGGTGGATGCAGCCCTCACACTCCCAGGGCTGACATGTACTCTACTGATGGGTAAGACAATCTCTGTGTCCCTTACACACAGAAAACTGCAGGACTATGTAAGTTAGCGTACACACAGCCTCCTTCAACTTAGCACCAGCCTGCTCACAATTCAGCTGCATTTCCTGCCATACCAGACCAAAACCCGACATTAAATTCTATCAACGAAATCAACTGGTACATGAATGAGGTGAAATTCATGTACCATGAAATTCCGCAGGTTATGAAGGAACTAGACTTTGGGTAACAGATACGCTAAGCAGCATCTCTCCAATCCAGCTGAACAGGGCAAGGATTGTGTCCTTCCATATGCTCGTGCACTTGCCTAACATCATGATGATAATGCTGATCCTGACAAAAACACTCCATGCAGATGTGGCATAAAAACTTTGCGAAGGGCAGATGACAGTTATGAAACTCCTCATTCACTCTGGAAATTGGAGTCCATCTAACAAATGAGGACAGAGTATCTGCAGTGACTCTGGGCCCAACAACTGCACAGCGGACTGCATGTCATCCGTATTTACCTCTTGGAAGACACCATTTGTTTCCACGACAAATTTCAAGTGCTTTGGACATCTCCTCCAGGGCCTTGCAGGCTTTCTTTCCAGACAAAGGGATTCCTTTCTTATGAAGAACTAAATTTATTTCTGCTATTACATAAGAAAGGAGTGACACGTACATTTCAACATCAAATGCAACCACTCTTTTATGGCCCTCGGACACATGCGTAGCAACTCATCTGAAGCCAAATAACCTCTTGAGTTGTTGGCTTGGGACTGCAATAGCTATTCTTGGGATTAAGACAGTCTGCAGTATCCATTTCACATGAATACTTCATTGCTCTTGAATACCTCCAAAAACTGTAAAAGCTGTTTCATGTTCCACCTCTGGTGGTTAAGAAGATGGTGCTATCTCCTCTCAGATGTGCTCTTTGTCTTTTTAACACAGGTGTTCAGAATTCCTTGGCTAATTACTGTAATTTGCTGGGTATAAGCAGGAAACTGAGGATGGGCATGAGGGTCCGGTGTGCTCCGTGGCTTGGTGGATGCACCATGAGGCTCACTGCTCAGCAACAAAGGCTAATCAAAAGCATTTTCCTGAGTGCATCAATCAGTTTCACTAGATCCTATTAAATACTAGACCAAAAATAAAAGCTTTGGTCTACAGCTTCAAAGCTCTGTGGCCCAAGTCATACTTAATCTAATACAGGCCCAAAATAAGAGGCAGAAAACTAATATTTATGCCGGAAATATAATATGCTGCGGGATTTGCTTCTTTAGTGTAAAGTAACTTTTTCCAGAGCCCAAATTTTATCTTCTGATGTAAGTTACCTCCAATAAAAAAAAAAAAAGGCAAGGCTAGTATATATCTTTTGATTAAAATGAGTGACCACCTCTCAACATTTGAGACGTGAGGGATTCAAAGTCTTTGACCTGCTCTGCCTCCTGCAGAGCCAGCGTTTGCTGAAATGGGGGAACTGTCTCCCTCCAGAGTCTAAGCTATGATGGATCTCTCTCTGTGTCCAGCTTCAAATAATGGTGCCTCAGGAGACTGGTCTACCTCATAATTTGATGCAGAACTTTTTAAAATAGGTTCTGCATCATTTTATTTTCAGACGGAGTAGTTGGCTGTAGGTGGTTTCCCTTCTTGTAGTTCTCTATATCTGTGCTAAGAAAAATGAACGTTATTTAGATTCTAAGCTCTTTGGGGGAAAAATTGGATCTTTAAGGGATCTGCCTGTGTTCCCAGAACCAGGAAGATCAGATGAGCTCAAGATATAACATATGTGAGTAATCTGGTAAAAATTAATAAATTCAAAAATTGATATCCCCGAGACCCTACAAAACTCCCTTATGAGAAGCCTATCTCAAAGTATTGCATAGCCTTGTAAAGAAGGTGGTTTCGAGTGTTGTTGAGAATGAATGAAAGCATGGAAAGACTAAAAGGAGGAAAACCAAAAATTCTGTGGCTGTTTAACGCAGAAAAAAACTCAAAAGAGATCTTATACATAGGCAAAACTATTTTTTCACAAGGATCCACAAGTAATAATCAGTAATATCAATTGAGAAGGCATTTGATGAAACAGGCAGCAAGCCTGAACAGGGTAAAGCTGGCCTATGGAAACTGTTGGAAGAAGAAATCACCAAGATCAGGACTCTGTTAAGATTGTCAGAAAAAAAAAGACTTTCCTGTTCTGTATTGCTTTCTAACTGTTCTTAAAAATAAAATATTTATACGTGGAGCTGCTGTATGCTATCTAACCTTGCCCCAGGGTTAGCACGAGTTACTTTTGTCTTCCTTTGTCAGCCAGAGTTATGTTAAAGACTTAACAATGTACTAGTTTGAATTAAGAGAATGAATGCATCCCCAGAGATGTCTTGGATATCTATGGTCTAGTCTGCACTTTTTGATCTGAAATATTTCACAGTGTGCCTCATGAGTACACTACATAAAAAATCTGTACACTTTATGGAGTAAAAGCTGGTTAATGGTCACCTTCAAACACCAGATGTCATTGAAAAAATTCCTAAATAGGAAGGTAAGTCATATCATAAGGGGTAAACAAGAAATTGTTGCTTACAATATTTGTACTTGACAAAAGAGAGGCAAAATGGCAAGTAAAAGGTGATGAAGGTTGAGTAACACTGGACTGCTGGGCACACTGTGTCCCTTCCCAAACAGGCTAGGATAAAACCAAATACACAATTACATATTTGCAGGTAATTTTCACAGAGCGGGTGTGACTATCTTGTTGGATTTCAGTGTACTCTATTGCTTCCCTCATTGAAGCTGTGATCGGCTGGTTGCTCAGACCTACTGAACCACTGGTCACCGTGAAGGTGCAGAACAATGTTGTTTCGTGCTGTAGCCACCACCTCCCCCAGAGTCATCACCGTCGAGCACAATACACTGAGCCACAGCCAGGACACTTCTGATGCTTCACTATTCTTAGTCTTGAGTTTCATTGCTGTTGAAACAGATGACTCTCTACCGATGAACAGGCAATTCTTAGAAGTAATAGGAACTGTTGAAAGGAAGAACTTGCATGATTGCAAGCAGTCTTGCCTAGCACCTTTTACTTACTTAATTTCTGCTTGTGATTTGAAGCTATTTTTGCTCGACAGCTGTCAAAAACAGTTTGTTTGTGCATTAGTAGTGCACAATGATTATCAGGAAGGGGCTTGGAAATGGCATTTACTAATGTACAAACAAGTTTGACAGCAGACATAATAAAAAGCCTGCCCCACTGCTAACTCAAGACACGCAAGTTTATTTTTAAAAGAGGGATACTGCCTTCAGCCATCGGGTGTGTTGGGACTAGCTCTGGGATAAGGTCCACTCTGCTCCCTCCAGCGCTAGGCACCGCTCTCGTGGCCTCCAGTGCCAGGGACAGGTGGGGAAACGCAAAGGCAGGCATCAACGGGGAGAAATGCGTCACCAGTGGGGTTTTCCTGCCACATGCCTTCTGTTGGAGGTATTGCTTTCAGGTTCCCTCGACCATCTTTGCTAAATTTAGTTTAGTTCCACTCTAATGAGGCTTTCTAGAGTACTTGGCCGCAATTAGGCTTTTTCATAGAATGGTTTGGGTTGGAAGTGACTTGAAGATCACCTACTCCCAACCCCCCTGCCATGGGCAGCGACACCTTCCATTAGCCCAGGTTGCTCAAAGCCCAGTGGGAAACAGTATTTTTTCCCCCATGCATGTATGTTAGCTTTTCATACATACACTTAGAACATGCAGAAGTATTTATTTGGACCACGTAGAGGCAGGCACCTCTGAGAGCGGGTGGGACAAGGGGAAGGTTCAGCTCTGTGGTCCGACAATGGCCTTCTCCCCGCTACCTGAGGAGAGCCGAGGGGGAGAGCCGAGGGGGAGAGCCGAGGGGGAGAGCCGAGGGGGAGAGCCGAGGGGGAGAGCCGAG
>VZSZ01000627.1:557253-568382 GCA_013398815.1 Ibidorhyncha struthersii
CCTTCGGGGTGTCGGCTGCGGGCTCCGCAGTGGAAGGGGCCCTCGGTACCCTCGGAGGGGCGGCCGGGTGCCGCCCGTTCCTGCTGTGAAATGCCTGTCCCCCCGGGGGCTGTTAGTGTGGTACCCGGGCGGGTGTGTGTGTGTGTGTGTGTGTGAGTGTGACCTGTGGGGCCCGGGGCCAGCGGGGGTGATCTGTCCCTTCTCCCCTCCTTTCCTTAGGGTCCCACGGGGAGCGGGCAGCCTGCTTGAGCCCCTGCGCCTGTGGCAGGCCCAGGGCAGGGAGGAAAGCTTTGCGTCTCCTAGTCGCCGATGCCAACAGTTGCCCTTCTCTAGGCAGGTACGCTCAGGTGGGTTGTAGCTGTGGAGTAGCTGCTGTGGGGCAAAAAGCTGTGGTGAGCCCTCCAGAGCGGCTAGAAATGGGTAAGGCAGGCCTGTGTGAGGCTCTGCTGGGCGACAGGTTTCGTGCCCGGCTGAGGGCAAGGCCTGGGGGCGAGGGTGGTGGTTGTAGGCCTCGGCGACTCTGCAGCAGGATGGGCAGCCTGTGGCTTCAGTGGGAGGAAAGGTTGGATGCCCCTTAGTAGTTTTAAGACAGGGAGGGAAAGCGTGGGGTTACTGGAAAAAGCAAGGGGCCAGTATGGAGCGTTGCTGTTCCTGTAAGGCCAGGGGAGCCTGTGCAATACTGCGCAATGCTGTTGGCTTTGGCAAAGGTTGGGCACGCAGAGGCGTGACTGGGCATACAGTAATAGTTTCTGCTCATCCTGGAAGGTGGGAGACAGTATAGGTTGGTGTGAAGGTTGTGCTCACTCGACCTAACAGTAGGTGTTTGGAGGTTATAGTACCTGAGAAAGAAGAAATCAAAATTTGTAGCTTAGCATAAAATTGTGGTGGTGTTTTGTTTTTTTTTAAATCCCCAATACTATTTGTGTTTGTTAAACCCACATTCAAAAGTTGGGGGTGGGGAGGAAGACGTAATTACAAATATTCTCTTCTGATCTTTGTGTGTACAGGAGACCTTTTTCTGGTGTTCATCTCAGTTTTTCTAGGAAGACAGAGGACGTGTGCAGATTTTGGGCTTACATACTGATTCTTTCCCTGCCTGTTTCTTGCCTTCATCCCTGAAACCTCTGCCGCTGCGTTTGACAGAGGAGTAGATATCCCCCAAAATAGCCAAGTTTTGTGAGGGCAGATGGGCTGGAAGAGAGACACTGTAATTGCCCTTCCAGAAGGACATGGCTGTCCTGTAAGTGTTAGCTTACATCCTATGGGATATGACTCAATGGATCTGAGAGCAACTTTGGCAATAAATTTGCCAACTGTGAAAATACTGTTGTTGGTGCTGTTGAACCAGAAGACACAACCAAGGATGTTTGGTATTTAAAGCTGTGATATTCAGTGACAATTCTCTTGTTATTATGAGATTGTTTAGTGCTTGTGGAAACAAAATAATTTAAAAATGTGAGTTCTAGTGGTCTGTAATTCAGAACCAAATAAAGTGAGGAAAATAATGGCCCAACTAGAGGACCGTGGTGTGGAATTTGTGAGACTGTGTGCTTTCAGCTGTGTGCTTTACTTGAGACTTCCATTGCTTTTAAGCAGATGACCCGATTTCTTTATGCTTCCATTATTAATCTACAAAAGGAAGAAAATTACTTTATACTGGGAGTATTGTGAAGATAAATACTTTAAAGGCTTTTTAGGTACTCTGCTTACAGGAGTGAAATGGTATAAGTACCTAAAACATTGATATGTCTTCCTTGTCTGAGGGCTGGGCTGTTGTACCCTTTGTTCTGCTTCCTCTTGTATTGCTGCGGAATACTTGATGCTGAAATCAAGGACAGGTGGCAGCAGCAAATCATGAGAATCCTGTCTTAAGCAACAAAAAATAGAGAACAGAAGTTTTTGGAATATCCACAGAGCAGGTCTGGATGAATGTCAAGGCCTAGTTACAATTGAAGGTATTTTTTTGCCAAAAGCTCCTAAACAGTCCCCTTGCTAATTATATAAATTAATATTTAAAGATTGGGGAAAAGGTTATGGAAGGTAAATAATTTATTTAATTTTCCTGTTCAGAAATACATTTTCCTTTTCAGAAATACATTTTAAATACTTGTAGCTGCTGTTTTTATCTGTATGTGAATCTTTGATGTACCACTGGAAATACTATTTTTTAAAAAATGGTTTTAAGCGTTACTGTGGAACAGTTACTTGAAGTCAGTCTTGACTGATTTCTTAATGTTAGCTGAACACTTCCTACTCTACTCACTGATTTGAGAATTTAGTTGGGTTTTTTTTGTGCAGAAGGATGATTTTAATTAAAACAACTTTGTAGCACACACTCAAATTGCAATGATGTATAAATGCTTAAGTACAAGAGTTGCATTTAAATTTTCTCTGAAGAGAATCCTGCTTTACCAAATGGCCTTTAAATTATTCCTTGTTCATTTGGAATAACTTTTGCTTGTTTGGTTAGACTTTTCTGTTGCAGGAAGAGAGTTGTTGTGGGCAGAAACATCTGGTTTTTGCACATTCATTTTCTTTCATAGTGTGCAAGAGAGAGATTTGGAGGCTTGTCTCCTTGCTGATACATAAAAATCCACATCGACTTCCACATTCGCCATGAGGACAGGCACTTCCTTGTGTATGTCACGTTTGCTCTGTTAGGACAGGTAGGAGTTTCATCTTTGTATTTTACTGGAAACATCTACGCTCTTAGGTTTTTTTTTACTTTCAGCCTAATGTTAAGAGAAAAGTTGTCTCAATGGCCTGGTGTTCGTGATCCATTATCTCACTAAAACTTGTGTTCTGCTGCATGACTCTGTAACACGAGTAGAAACTTCCAGCATCAGAGGTCCTTTTTAACAGTACTGTCACAAGAACATGCACAAAAGTACTTGCAGCTTTTTTCATTTCTGTTTTACCAATTTCAAATAATTGAATGTTGTACAGTAGTACATGTCTTGCGCTGACCACTGATTTCCGTATTTTGAGGTTGGGTCAGGAAATGGCCAGGTTCATGTGATAATCCAACACTTAGGCACAGGCCGTGTGTTGGATTATAACTATAAAGGGAACTGCAGTTGGACTGAGAGATTTCCTATTTTAGAATAATTTCAGTATTTAAAAGCTCAGCTGACTAACAGCTAATGGTTCTATGTAGCCTCTTCACTCAACAGAGAAAACACAACTTTTGTGTGTTTGGGACAGGGCCTGGTGGGGCACTTCTTTACTGGACCATAGCTCTTCTGATGTTTAGAAAAACTTGTGCCTGGATGGATTTACCACATGTACTGTGGTACGTCAGCCACTGAGTCGTCTTTGGCATGCATGTCTGTGATCAAGCAGCAGGAGCTGCACCACTGCTTGTAAGTGGAAGGTTCAAGTCCCACAGGTGCCTTGTCTTAGGTCTTAAAAACAAAAGCAAATTCCAAACCTTTCTGGTTATATAAGCTCCACTGTTTTCTTTATGACTGAGGACCAGGTCTGCTTTTGGTCTTTCTTGTGCCACTTTGGTATATTCCCCCTCAGTATTACACCGCTGTAAAATGTGATTTGGCTGTTTTTTTCCCTCCCTGTCAATAATTCTCAGTGATGCTGTGGTGTGGGTTTTTTTTTTATGTAGCTGGAGGTTGTGTAAGTGTTATAGTCTTGATCAGCTGTGAGGTCGTAGAATAAAATACGTATTTCCTGGAGATCTGATATCTAATGTTGTAGTAATTTAATGATATTTGTTTACATGGCTTGGTTTATGAACTCGTGATCACTTAGATGAAGGGTAGGTAGAATTTCTAATTGTGCAAATGTTTTAGATATTTGAGGGAGCAGCAGAACACACGTAATACTGTATCATCCATTAATGTTTGATCAAGAAATTTTTAAGTTCTCCTTTAGGAAGAGTTTTCTGTGTTGAATGTATTTTGTTTAATATTACTTTCCATTTCATCCCACTTTCTTCTGTTCGTAGCTTGAGATATTTCTCAACCTTATGTCTCAGATCCTAATTTTCCTGTTTGATCTTGAGTATGTGACAAGTCTGTTTAAGGTTCAAGGAAGCTGCATCTGGATTTTCCTTTTTTTTTTTGGACTCTGATCAGAAGTGTTAGATGAGCAAATTTATTGAGCTTTCCTGTGGCAATGCTATAAGCACTCTTTGGTGTGGCTTCTTTTCATCAGCACGTAGTACCAAAATTGAGTTAGCAGTGTTTGTAGTGTGTTGCCCTCATCTCCTTTCTGAACATAAAATCAAGGGAGAAAGTATGTAAATAGCTATAGTTTGGAAACATTGTGCGTATCTGTGTGACAGATCATCTGCAGATGTGTGCGTTGGTCCTGGGGAGTTTGCTGCATGGTGCGTGCAGCAGCATCAGCTCTCTTATCCATTCATATATTATCTGTCTATGTGCTTATGGTTTTGTAGTGTTGTTTTCCTAGGTCTTGATACTCTAAGAAGTGGTGTGGTATTTTTTTTGTTTGGGTAGTTTTCTGCTAAAGTAGACTTTCTCCCTTGGCTTTGATTCACATATTTCAGAATGATGCTAGTGCAGCCATGGGTGTTCTTTCTTCACAACTCTTTCTCACTCTGGTGAAATTTATGGCAGGCTATTTTATAATGGAGATTTTGATACCTCCTTCTTCTGAAACATCTAGTCCTAGACATCTAACCTGTGTTCATTAATGAAATTGATTCTTGATTCTTAAAACAACATGCAGCATCATGTATAATCCTGTTAGCTATATGCATTAGGGAGACTGTTTGTATTTTAGATTCCAAAGAGCCATTGGAAAGCTGTAGGAATGCTAAGGCAAAACAACTCCCTCACAGCCCCTTTTATGAAAAGGCTGGTGGGATGATTATGTGCATATATTTTGCTCTTTCTACTGGAAAAAACTTGTATACTAAGGATAGTTACAGATTGATGCAGAAATACCTTTAAGTTTGCAATAAGAAGTGTAACTGCCATAATAGGATGCTTTTTGATAGCAGCACATTTTTTTTCTTGTTCACTACAAATTTATTTATTTCAGAGAAATGGCAGAAGAAAGCATATTTCAGAATCTCCTGGAAATCCTGATGAGTGCCTCAAATGAAATTGAACAGCTCTACAAGGACTCCTGTGAATTGGTAGATCTGGACACCTCCCTGCTGCTCGTAGCAGAGTGTTTCAGGTGTCTGAGGAATGCCTGTGTTGAGTGTGCCAAGAATCAACATGTCATGAGGTATAGTTGTGATCCATTTTAACCCATACAAAAATATAGCCGCCTGATGTTTGTGTGGTTTTATGTAGAGATTCTTATTTTACACTGCTGTGTTAGTTGATTTATTAACTGGTATTTCCTGCTTGATGCAATCACTTGAAATGAACTCTGCAAGGAACAAAAATAGCTGACCTATTTGTAGGTCAGAGTTTGGGGCACTGCTGAATAATAGAACAAAGAGTTTGTGTCCTTAGTATGAGTTGATTATGCAAATGATGTAAGCCTTTTGAAGTCTGACTGTAGAACTATCCTTTTGTCTCCTTCGTTTTCTTAATTTTTTGGATAACATAATGAATAAGTAAATAGTCTTAATTATCAGTTACAGGTTAGTATGGCTTTTTTTAAGGTACATTTAGATCTGTCTGGCACTCATAGTGATGTATAGTGTGTAGAATTGTTCATATCAACCCGGATACATTTACAGGTAAACTAATATTAATGGATAATAATAAGTCAGTCTGGGTCCCTAAGTTATTTAGCCTTGTTTTTTTTGTCTGCATCTGTTGCAATATTGAGGGGCTGGGATACAACCAGCTGTAGTTGCTGAAAACTTGGCAGTCTACCTGCTGTTTTTTTTTAACAGCACATCCCACACCCCCTGCCAAGAACCCAAACCCAATCAACCAACATCCCTCCTCTTCCCTGCCAACCTGTTACAAGTTTGTTAGATCATGAAGAATTGTTGTGGAGTACAGTCTTAAAACTGGGTTCTTTCAGACTGGTCAGATTTGGTTTATTGAACTAAATATAATTTTGACATGGGACAAAGTTGCATCTGCTGTGCTGCAGCAGAATTTTGTTAACGCCACAAAAGTTGCAGGACCTTTCATAGAAAGCATTAGTTTTAGAATAAGGTAAATCTAAGTTCAGACTCTTACTTTTTTGTTACTGGCAGTGCTAGCACTTGTGATTGTGTTGTGAGTCAAAGAACTGATGTGACAGAAAATTTATATGTTTGTTTATAAATTTTTGCTGGATGGATGTTCAGCCAGACTGGGTTTCTTGTAACTTACTGTAGCTCCATAGTTACTCACTCATGCTAACAAAAAGGGGGGAACACAATTGCATGGCTGGGAGTTGGTAGGATTGCCCTTTTCGACAAATACAACCTAGTTATGGATATCTGAGTTCCATTAGAAAGTAAAAACTAATTTTTACTTTCTAATGGAATTCAGACATCCAGCCTGCTTCTGAACAAAAATGTGTTCTGTGCTGGTTGTGCCTGTGCTGTGTGTTAGCATAGCCTTGATCATTTAGGAAGCTGGATGCTAATAATTGTGCTTTCCTTTAGACTGCAGGAGGGGGAAGGCCTGTGTGGACAGAAAGTTCTGACTATGTTTCTAACAGTGAAGGACTCAGCTGGTCACTCATCGGATACTGTTTTGGCTTTGTAGCAGAATAACAATTTATGTTCCTTTTAATACTACACTGGGTGCTCTGAGCCAGTGGCATATTAGCCCTGTGTTTGTATTTATTTGAAACAGTTGCAAATGCACAACTTGTTAAGGAATTAAATGTCCTGAATAATCAACAGTTGTGAATGGAAGGAAAACTGTGTGCCTTTGTTGAAGTGTGAAACATTCAGATATTCAAAAAAAAAACCCTCAAGCTACAAATTTTTTTTTGATCAAAATTGAAACTCATTGTTTCTAGGAAGGAATGCAAAGATTGTAAACGCATGGATTATGTAGTGGCTTTTAAACTATTGGAGAATATGAAGCTTTGTTCCTTCCAGGATCAGTTTTTCTGCTTTGTGTGCTACTAAGAAATTTGGGGTCCGAAGGAATGGGAAATGTTTTGATTTTAATAGATTGCATGTATACCAGTGTGCGTTACATATAAATATGTGTATTTTTGGCTTCTCTTCTGTGTTAGAACTCAATGAGAAGGAGTATATGTTTGTTTAGAAAACATCTGCAGAAGACAATTATTCAGTCTTCATATGTGATGCTATGATATTTTTTTAAACAACTCATACATGGGTGTGGAGGTTTGACAGAGATGGTATTGCCATGTTCTGAAGTTTCAGCCACTCTGTCTTGGCTGATCTCAAAAAGCGTGACTACTAAAGTACAAACAAGTTAAAAGCTGAAAACTTCATCTGCTAATACTGAATTCTTTGACTTTTCGTTTTTTTTGCATGCGCATCCTGGCATATATGTTATCTACCTCCAGGACTGCTGATCTTTGGCTGTAGAATTATGTTGGTGTTTGTCATTCCAAATGGCTTCACTGGTTTATCTGCACTATTGCCATGTTTTTCCATGTCTGAAAGTGTTCAAGGTCAGGTTGGATGGGGCTTGGACTAGAAGATCTTTAAAGGTCCAGTCCAACCAAACCCTTCTGATATTCTGCCTATGATTCCTTCTCACAGGAGAAAGGATAAATGATTACTTTAACTCCCCTGCTTCCCTCTGAGAGTTTTGTATGTTTCCCTTTGAACTGGCCCTGTTCATTTGATGGCCATCACAGAATGGTAGGAGTTGGAAGGGACCTTGAGACATCATCTAGTCCAACTCCCCTGCTAAAGCAGGTTCACCTGGAGCAGGTTGCACAGGATCGCATCCAGGCGGGTTTTGAATATCTCCACAGAGGGAGACTCCACAGCCTCTCTGGGCAGCCTGTTCCAGTGCCCTGTCACCCTCAAAGTAAAGAAGTTTTTCCTCATGTTCAGATGGAAAAATAACAGTATAATGGCAGTCACTAATCACTTTCTTGGTATTTAAAATCCTCAAAGTTTATTACTAAGTAACATTCATTGATGCTTTCCCTGAACTTGAACTTCAAGCAAAGTTTTTACACAAATAAAGCTGTTTAAATTACAGGAATAACCTGCTAATTTTTAATATCTGATATAGAAGAAGAGCAAAAAGAGATGAAAGGGTACTTAGCCCTGAAGGTACTGTGTCCAAAATTGTTAATATGCAGGCTGATGCAGTAAACCTGTTTCTTTTACTTCAGATGGCAGTAGTGTGGCTACTGATAGTCAGGCACAGTTAAGTAGGAAAAACTGCTTTTTATTTCAGAGTTTCTGAAGATGTTAAAGACTTGCTGTTAACTTCAGTGAAAAGCATTTTTGCTTAGATTAAGTGTATTTCATATTAAGTGGTGTATTATTTTTTTTTCCAATTTAATGATAGGAACTTGGGTCTCATCTCTACATCTGTCCATTTGATCAAATTGCTTCATGGAATACAAGTCAAAGAAGAATTGTTATTAACTGGTAAGGCTGTGGATTTTGTTAAAGATATAGCCTGCACGATATTTTTTCACATGGGGAGTCTTGTGGTGATAGGATGGCACTTTACTGATGCATTTTTTTTTTAAATAAATAAGATTAGTTGTTTCGTGAATTGCAGTTAAGAATTGGGACGCCTTCTCTTATGCTGCTTGAAAAAAATATCAGCTCCCAGTCTAGTCCAATTGTATTTTCCCTCAACTATTCCCTGTAGATTGTTAAAGGAAAGATATGTGGAAAGTTCTTTAAAATTAACCAGGAAAAGGAAAAAGGAAAAGTTGCTGTAATACCTCCATTCAAAATATGTTCTGCTGTTTTAATGTCTTTTTATTTGATCTGCAAACGTAGTGAAATGAAGAAATGCTCCTTTTTTATTTTGATGACACTTTAAATAATTCATCTGATTCCAGGAAACAAATTTTGGCTGTGACTTTTTAAAATTATCTTTTAATTTTCATTTCTGTACTGTGGTTGCTGGCTAGTCAGGGTAATACCTGCCAAGAACTAAATGCTGATTTGAGTAACATTTCCATAATGGATGAGTTTTTTTCTTTTCTTTTCACACAGTGAAGAGAAAATCTGACTATGGTATCCTTCTTCCTTAACAGCAGTTATTGCTACTGATTTCTACCAAACTGATTTCACTGGATATTAAGGCATTTCCAAGAATTCTCTTCACAAGCTGCATTTCACTGTGTGTGCACGTGGAGCTTGATGCAGGGCATTGGACCCCAGTCTTTGCTGTCTGTGGTTGCAGAGAGTAGGGAACATTTGGTTTCTCTTGCTACTTTTATTTCTTTTTGCTCCCTTTACTTGGATGAGGTTTTTACTGGGTTCCTGTTGCTGCTTTTCCATCATTTTGTGAAAGCAAGTGAAACTACTGTCATGCAGTAACTTGCCCTCAAACACCTTTATGAAGCTGGGAAGGAACAGTGAAGTCCAGGATACTGTTTTTCCTTTTGCTGCTATATTTGGCTCAAAATGAAGCCTTTCAGGCATGTGATGGTATTATGCTTAAGCCACGTTCACTCTTTCACCCGTTGCTGGAATCCTTTTTCCAGGGAAGGATCACTGATGCTAGCACAGTCCTTCAGTGTGGGAGGACCCGAGCTGAACCCTGTGAGTGGCAAAAAGAGGACTTGCTCAATGACCATAAAGTGGAGGAAGTGATAGCACGCAGGAGTGACTCTCAAGCCATGTCACACGGTTGGACAGGGAGGACTGGTATGGAGGGCAAGAATGTCTTGCCCCACAGTTTTGAACCCCTTTGTAGACCAGTAAGAGGAAAGGAAAAGCAATGGGAACCAAAATGCTGGTTTTGTCCAGCCTGGCATAGTCCCTACTAGGGTCCTTGACAGCAGTAGGCTTGAAAAGGCTGTCCTGGGGAAGTGGCCTTCCCACCTTCAGCTTATTCAAAGCATCAGGAATTGTGTTGTGAGAATACCACCTTTCAGTGGTACCTCCCACCAGTGTCTGCAAGAGAGTGAGCAGGATGTACCCCTTGTTGGTTGCATGCATGGCCTGAGGTTTCCCCTTCAGCCCTGTGGCTGCTGACATGCCCTTGATGGGTTGTCATATGCATGTGTGCTGTTCTCCTGCTGCTGGGATCTGAAGAAGCAGTAGTGAATGTTACTCAGCAAAAAAGAAAGGAGGGAGTGGAACCCAGTAATTTGATTAACTGCTTCAGACTCCCTTTTCCTAGCCAGAGGATGTTGTAAGATCTCTTTTTATCGCCCTTGAAAATTAAAGGGGCATTGACCAGAAAATTTTTAACAGTATTTCAGTAAAAAGTGTTTTGTCACTGTTACTGTGCATAGCCATTCAACAAATGAGTTTGAGTTATAACTGAAGTTTGATGTATTGACCCAGGACAGATGATTTGTTTGATACTGTATGTAGTATTGATCTCACTAGGAAACAGCTGTGATGAGCATGGTTTAGGTATTCCATTTATGCTACTACAACAAAGATTTCTAGACAAGTAAGTGATGCTAATTCCTTGCTGAGTGATCTGATGAACTTTGTGGCTAGAGCACCAGCTCCTTCTAAATGGTATACCTCAGAAGTTAACAGTTACATTCAACTGCAGATTATTAGTTGTACTTTCAAAAGCGAGGCAAATTGCTAAATTGGACTTGGATAGCACTGTTGAAAGAAAAGAAGCCCATGAAATTAGTAAATGTTACTGTGTTTATGAACTATATTTCTGCTTCATGATTCTCCTCATATTTCATACAGGAAATCGGGTCACACAGCTAGAGTAGCACGTATATTTTGTTCTAGGAGATAATTAGGTGTTAAGTGGAATTTTTCAAGTTGTTAATTTGGATAAGTGTCTTGTTTCCTCCTGTAAATGGCTGCTTGGATGTGATGATCCCTCTTGGTGCCTTTTTATATCCTTAAGGTATTTTAAATACCTTCATGTTGCTTCCATAGCAACAAAATACAGGGATAAAGAGGTAATGCTGTATTGCAGAGCGAACATGGCCTGATCTACAGAACACCAGACCCATGGCTCTTGGGGCAGAGTTAGCAGGGCTCATTGGGAGAGCTTTAAACTAGATTTGAAGGGGGATGGGCCTGTAACTGGGCTTGCTAGAGAGGCGCCCGGGCATAGTAGCTCAGCAACTGTGGGGCC
>VZSZ01000645.1:0-14237 GCA_013398815.1 Ibidorhyncha struthersii
GAGCATCTGTCAGTCCCATCTGGGGTCCTCCACATCCCCAGCGGCCGATTTGGCCTAAACCATGACACCAGCATAGAGATGTAAAAAACCCCTCTTCACAATTATTTTCCCTTGTTAGAAAGTGCAATGTCTGAATACTACTGCTATGAGTACTTCACTGACTTGCTATGCAAAGAGGCATATGCAGTTATTACTCCAATGTAGATTAACATTCCCAGGAATTATTCAGAAGCATAAAGTTATGCTGTTAAGAGTAAATAAAAATAAAGCCAAAACAGGCTGCTGTACTACCTTCGTACTCATGTTCAAGCATTTTTACCCTCAACTAGTCATTAGTGTATCAGATATTCATCCTTGCTTTCAATTTCAGATCCCAAGATTCATTCACTCATTTGTATTTAACATCTTGCTATCTGTCCACTACAAAAATCAAATACTTGGTGATTATTTAGTGCTCTTCCAGATTTTTCATCCACTCTTTAGTGAGATTTGACTCCTCACTCTCAGGACAGAACTACTGTACCTCTTTCACAGCCCTTCCTGCATACTGGCCTCTATTTCCCTCTTCCAACCATATCAGACCTTCTGTACCATCTTTACTAGCCCCTGCTAACCTCCTTTCTCACTTATATTAAGGGCACTTTCTTTTCGTATACAGATTTAACTCTTTTAACCCTCAGTTCCACAGGCTTCAAAGCATCCTCTCTTATGGTCATGACGAACTGGGATGAGCAGAGACTTGCCTATGTTTGAATGGATACCAGGTGCAATCAAAAATGCATGTTTTTATCACAGGAAGAAGAATACTGAAGAACAGCACATGCTCCACCACTTTATACAGAGCTATTCTGCCCTTCTCTACCAGGTGATAGTTCTTGAGTTAGGGAAGTTTCCCTACTTCAGTAACAGATCAGAGAAGGGGTAGAATGCACTGAGACAAGACCCAATTTGTATGTCAATTTCTTCACTGCCCTGGAAACTAAAGTAGTACCATTTCAGTATGTTTCTTATGCATGTTTCTTAAAAGTTCTGCAAACAATTCAGTGTATTAACAGTGCAAAAATTCCATCTTTCCAGATATCCCCTTATTATGCAGTTAATATTACACAAAAGACCCAAGATCATTTATTGCCTAATTGAAAATATTTCCCCCACACACACACACTTAACTCACCTTGCAGGGATTGAATGGCATCCCTAAATATGAAGAGCCTCTGAAGCCACAGCGATTCAAGTTTGATCCTGGAAAGATAAAAAAAATAATAAAGACCTGACTAACTTGCTTTGCTGAAACATTCATTATAAACCATAATTCTCTAGTCCAGATCAAGACCTGTTAGTTCAACACTATTCACAGTATTACTGGAGTTTGCATGTGTCTTTCAGTATGTTCCCAACCTCAGCTTGTTATCACTCTGATTAATAAAAAAAAAAAAACAAACCAAAGAAAACCATAAGCAAATTTGATCCTGCTATAATGACAAAGCAACAGATTTTTTTTGATTTGGTGGAAATATAGTGTTCATGTCAGCACAGAATTGTCTTCCATGCTCACAAGGAAAAAAAAAAAAAACGCCAACAAAAAAAAACACAAAAGACTGCTCCCCTGGGAAAGTGCCCAGAGTTAACAGATTTTTTTTTTTTTCCCCTCTCTGGATTCCTGCCTGGTAATACCATCTGTTCCCAAGCAGAATTGTTTTGAGATACTTTGCAACATGTACAAGGACAAACAAACTGTTTGCAGTTTTAAGTTAGAACCGATCTAACTCAATACTGTCAGAGTGAAAGAGTTAAAACAATGTGAAAGGCAAATTTTTAATTGCAGCCATTCTTCTCTCACCTAAAACACAGGTACAAGAACATTGTAGCTATCAAACATTTCTGTTAGCGATTCAGTGTAATTTGTTTTAAATGGGTCAGAGTACCTGAGAACGCAGTATACAGAAGTGTCCATTGCACACTGTCTAGAGCTAAGTAGAGGTCTGCAGAGCTCAAATCTGATTCTGCATGGCAAAAACTCAACTACTTCACTCCTCAGCCTCTGAAAGTAAAAGTTGCAGTCCAACTGCACTTAGGTGTTCCTAGAATCTCCCCCCGCCTTCTTGTTTTTAGCTCTTCAGCCTTTAATCTAAAAATCCTCATGGAGATTAGGGAAAATTGCACCAGACTAACCAAGCAAGAATAGCTATAAAGCTGAAAGTCCTAAAAAAGATCACTATGGAAAGAGGTCTACCAGTTCAGTTATTTATCAGCACGTTAGCTTCTCATTTCAAATACATTCTGCATGCATGCAACATTTAAACTAGAAGCTTTTATCAGTCTAAGTACTTCAATGTGGTTAAAATATGCAAGCTTCTCTACCAGAGAAGACATCGGATCTAATTTACATAGAATTAACTATTATTTAACAGAAGAAGAACCACATCTCAATTCTCCACTTCCTTCACCTTTCAATCAAAACTACTTTTTAATGATTCTACAGGTGTAATGAAGGTCATTTCAGCCTGCACTAAAAACTGGTATGCCGTAGTCATACCCACTAAGAGAAAACAGAAAGAGTTATCTGTATTTGCAGACAAAAAAAATGGTAACTGTTACATTTTGTTATAATCTAAATCTTCTCAGCAGAGAACCCTTGTCTGTTAGCTCCTGGAGTCAACAACTTGTATTTCATGTTGCAACAGGTTCTGGAAAGCACAATAAATGTAAGCCTTAAGGACTAATCTAAGGTCTTCAAGGACACTGCACAAAAAGCGCCACAATTTGAAAAACGACACAATGTGGATGAATCAAGTAAGAGTAGAAACAGAATTTCTACTTAAAATACCAGATTTCCTTGGTGACACTGTGGAAAAAAAATCACCAGTCACTTGGCACGTTTTCAGTAAAAATGAATCTGTGTCTTAAGTGCTTAAGTAGACTACAAAATCAACTCTGAAATGGCACTAATGTGGAAACCCTTCATCCAGAAAACAGTTGCTAGCCTACTAGCACACAAGCTGTTCTGGGCTGCTGCAAATGAAAAAGTGCTACAATTAGGAGAGTTTTGCCGTCAAACAGAACTCCGCTACTACTTTTTAGATGGACAGATTCATCCCACAAAGACTGATCCCCACCACTGGCCTTTTAGACTGTAGCTTATAATTCATTACCAAGGTAGAAATGGCAGTATGAAACCTGCATACAGTGTGCTGTTAGTGGGTTGCTTTGGGTTCTGACTTGACAGCTACTATGAAAAAGATTAAAAATAAAGTATATGAATGAAATCAGGATCTATTATTCCCTTCGGCTGTTCCAAATTTCATGTAATATTTTAAAACTTTCATTGTACTACTAAACTGCTACCAAGTAAAAAATCAGCAGTGGTAATTCTAAAATACTAGATTTCTAACTGTATTGCTATTATTGACTTAAAAATCTATTTTGAGTCTTTATGTCAGTGACTTCTGATCTCTCACCCTAGACTTCACACACTGGCTCCTAGGAGAAACAAGAATAGCATGGCTCTTCAATGCCCTTACTGCTGCATAATCTTTAAAGGGAATTTTATCCTTTCCTCCAAACAAAAACAAGCTGTAATTAATGTGCATGCAATAGATGCTTCCTAGACCTTCAGCATTGCAAGTGAATTGCTAAATTTCTAGTTACAATTCTTGAATTAAAAAATAGAATGCTGAGCTGATAAAGGAAGTGTTAAAACAGGAAGTGAAACCAGCTCATTTCTAACCAGATGATTCTGGCCCATTGATGTCATGTCTCAAATTTTTAAGTTTCCTGTGAACGTGCAAGTTCAAAACCAAATGGGAACCAAAGGGAAATTAGGGAAAAAAACATTGTCTTTCAGTTTATGCACATCACCTCACCTTCTGTGAAGCTGGTTTTACTATTTTATTGCAAAGTACTTGTACTTCTTATTTTATATAATAGCTTAGTAGTGCTAATCAAACTCTTGCCTGCTTTCCTGAACCACAAGCAGCCTATCAGAATGAGCAATAGAATTAGAAATTAAACATACCCTAATTAAAAGGATATGATCTTAATTTATGTCTCTTGTAAAAAACTGCTTGGGTGACCAGTTCAGCTCCAGCACAGCCTCCTAAAGCATCAAGTATAAATGGTACCACAGATGGCTTATCTGGGGAGCTCTTCCGTTACAGACAGGACATTTTTGTTATTTATCTTTTATGATTTACCTTGCAGGGGAAGATTGATAACTTTTACCACTACTTCTTCCCATTCAGGTTACCTAGGCATTCCTCTGGTTCCGAGGCTTCTCTGATTTTGGCAAGTATAGAAGCAAGCTTACATAATTAAATTCTTAATATTAGAAAAAAAAAATCACATCGTTAACATAGGCTGACACAGTTAGTACTTGCAGATAAAAGTAAGCACAAGCAATTCTTACTGAACTAGAGCTAAAAATAATTATTATTATAAATCAAAGCACTAGGATATGTCATAAAATGCAAAGATGCATTCTCTAAAATGGCAGTCCTTTACACATCCAGATAATTACTTCAAATGTAGCCATTAAAGATGGTTATGTTGGAGGAAAATTAGTATTTCTGTCCAAGGAACTAATGATCAGAAAATTCACATGTAACAATGATCTCAAAAACAGTCAATGACATTTTATCCATTTTTTTAGTACTGACATACAAGTAAAGAAGAAGCAGCATTATTACAAATTTAAATTTAGACTTTGACAGAAGAAAGTTTTAGGTCCCTGATGTAGTGTAATGCTATGCATGGGTCCTGGGGGTTCAGACTCACAAATGAAATATGTCTCGGCTCTCCTTTTGGTGTCATTTCCTACTACAGCAATGCATCCAGCTGTCCAAAAGTACAGTCTGCCTTTCTGGGCTGGCACTAGCACTCCCAGCCAACACAGTTCACCAACACAACACAAAGCTAACCTTCGATAAATAGACATGTGCTTTAGATAAATAAACGCATGCTTTTCTGCCTCTTCAACAAGCTAAACCAGCTCTCAAGCAGGGTCAAACAAGTGCCAGTGTTGCTATGGGGGAGGATGGTGGATGAATATGGCCAAGGAGTGAGACTCCACTGCCTGCCTGTAATTACATTGAGTACACAGCTTTGGATTCACTATCTTTTAAAAGTGCTGAACTGTTTTTAAATGTGATTTGCAAGAAAAGCCACATAAGAATACAGTCTATACTGACAGACCTTAATTTTTAGCTTCCTTTACTGCATTTCAATTAGGCTTACAGAGTATGTATTTGCTTTCAGAGGCTCCAAACCCCCGAATTGAAGCTTTCATTAGCCATCAGACATATCACATACCAGCAGATACAATCATGTTACCTAAAACTATCACAGTACATTGTGAGACTATATCTAAGAAGTATTCTAAACCACCAAATTCTGAATTTTCTGCAAGGTTCCGTGATGACCTGCTGTGGTGGGCTGAGCCCCACCAGAGGCTAAGCACCCACACAGCCACCTACTCACTTCCTCCTCCCATGGGAGGGTGAGAAAACAGAGAAGGAGAGAAGACTCACAGATTGAGACAGAGACAGTTTGATAGGCAAAGCAAAAGCTGCAGGCACAAGCAAAGCAAAGGAGGAATTAATTCACTATTTCCCATCAGCCAGGCAGGTGTTTAGCCACTTCGCAGAACACAGGGCCTCAGCACGCTTAAGGGTTACTCAGGAAGACAAATACCACAACCACAAACATCACCCCCTTTTTTCTACTTTCCCTGAGCTTTTACTGCTGAACATGGTGTCAGATGGTATGGAGCATCCTTTGGGTCAGTTAGGGTCAGCTGTTCTGGCTGTGTCCCCTGCCTGTATCTGCTGGGGAAGAAGGGATGCAGAAGGGGAGAAAGAGACAGCCTTGATGCTGCATAGGCACTGCCCAGCAACAGGTAAAACACTGGTGTCTTACCAACATTGTTTTAGTCATAAATCCAGAACACAGCAGCATATGGGCTACTATGTAAAATACGAATTCTATGCCAGCCAGTACACCTAGTGTAATAGTTACTGACAAAAATAATCACATAATGAGTTTGCAGAGCATCAACTGTTCTGTCTCCTGTCCATTGGAAAAATGACTGTAAGGCAGCAGTAGTTCTCCAAATAATTTGTATTTGCGATCTTAAAAAACTGCTTTAGATAAAAATCAACCAAAATGCTATGGATATAAAGGCTCTGGAGGGACAAACATGAACAGCAGAGAAATTTATTTTTCTGATAAAAATTACAGGAATTCTCTTTTTGCTCATCTTAGGAATTCAACTAGTGATGTGATCAAAAACAAAGAACCAAGATTCTGTTAACAATATATTCCAATTTAAAACATACATTTTAAATAGGTTTTCAGACCCAGAGCCAAAAGTAATGAAGACTTATAGCAAGTAAAATACAGTTACTTAAGGCAAGATTATTGGAATTCATCATTCGAGACACTACATAATAAAAACAGTATTATACTATTTATATTTGAAAATCAGTTTTCCCTGGAAAGAGGGATTTATCAGCATGCATGTTGAAGAAGGTGCTACAGAATACTTCTTTAAAGGCAGAATAAAGATGCTACTTCTCCAAACAGGCCAAAAGAGGGAGTCAGAGGTCTACTGCTGAGAGGCTGCCAATTAACAAATATTGCACACACCCAGGATTAAAAACAAAACAAAACCAAAAGCCATAGAAAGTCAATACATTTTATTGTACCTAGACATTACAGGAGGGTATACATTCCCTTCTGAACATTCAGCCATCCAATATCCAACTGGCTGCTGTTGGTATCATTTACATTTTGCATTATTTGTTGTCCACTAGATGAAGTAAAAATGGAATAAAAATAATCCTGAAGTTCTGGGGGTTACGTGATCAGATAGAGTAGTATTATTACCAAAAGCAAGAGAGCTTAAGAAGAACAGAGTTCTTATGATGTGATACAAAAACATAGGGTTGGAGAGAAGTTTGTTCTGGTAAAAAGCAGAGATTTATTACTTAAAAGCACAGAATACACTGTCAAAAGCATCCTCCACAAAACTACTGTCCTGTAGTATCCCTGATGGGATGATAGCTAGAAAAAGGAGCACATCTCAGCCCTGTTAGCCCCTGTATCTGCATGCTGAGATTTATACTGCCCTTCCTACGAAGCTCTTGATAATGGGACTATTCCAAATATTGGCTAGGTAGAAAAAAAAATGAGTACTACTTCATACGATGAAAGACAAACAAAAAATGTCTATTCTAATCTCTCTTCTTGCGAACTTCACTTTTCTTTCAGAATACACACCTGAAGACTGGGATGAAAATCAGAAAGTGAGCAACTCCCAAAAACAAAGCATTTCAACCCTGGAATTTTTTTTTAATGCTAAGGGACAGGAACCTTCTCATGATTAAAAACATTGTGGGAATAACTATGTGATCCAACCCCCTTATTTTCTATACTCAGTTCTGGAATACAACACAAGTGAAAAACAAATCTATTAGAGCTAATGCCTGGTGTGGACCTGATGGTCTCTAAGTCGCCAGAATAATAGAAGGGATCTTTTTATTACTGTAAAAATCAAGCATCAGCAATCTTGACTTTCATATGCTTACTTTGTAAAACTGCTCTCATTTCATAAAACTGCTTTTAGGGAAGAGATCCAATTTGTAGTATATAACTAGACTAGATATTATAACAAAATGCACGATTTTCTTTCTACAGCTATCCAACATACAAAGTACACATTCATGATTTTACAGACAGGCACCTGGAATTTCATCTGCTCTAAAGACCAGCCTGAGCTAATCCCACACCAGCACTTAAGATGCCAGCACCTCCTTTTATAAAACAGGAGTGCCTCGCCCACACCTCCCTTGCTTCCACCCCCTCTGCTGCTATTAGCCATTCACCTACGCTGCCACAGAAAAAATTGGCAATGCCAGCTAGCACACAGAAACATCCCCTCCAGATGTCTGTCAAGTCAGCAGGAAAGGGATGCTTCCTGTGTGCTCCCTCCCCAGCTTGGATCTGCTATGCACCTTCCAACCTGAGGACAGCTGGGACATAGCAACAGCATTACTCCTTTTAAAAACCTTTTAAATGTAAATTTAACATTCACAGATCTAAGGAACGGATTTTTCATTTTAAAGCAGGAACTGTGTTTATCCCTTTTGCTTCTTAACCTTACACCTCCCATCTTCCAAAAGCTGTTCCAAATAACCACACCTGTGCTCAGAGCTCCTGGCATAGCTACAATTAGTGGAAGTCAATAATAATCACTATTAGACTTGTAATACATATAACATATGCATTTCTTTTAGAACTAGATGAAACATTCCTCTGAGATGCTTAAAGGTTCAACTTCATTACTATTCTACACTGTCTTATCTTCTAATTAATTTCACAACTTCACCCTATATACATAAAAAAACCAAACCAATTGCTTTTTCTAGCTTTATTACTTCAGAGGGATCTATTTCTAGGATTTGCTGGACATTGCTATCTGAAATTATCAGGACAGCACTTCAGGAAGGTCAGCCTTGTATTTTATAAGAACTAAAAGCCATTCACTATTTCCCAGGTGAAAAGAAAAAAATAAAGATGTTAGTATCAATAAAAAAACTGAAAACTCACTCACTCTCTTCTGTGGGAAGGACCTGCAGGGAATAAATCCATTCTATTATATCATCTTTGTTCACCACATCTAAGGAATCCAACATATCCAGACCAGAGAGTGCGAAAAACGCAATTGTCAACCTAAAAGAAAAAGATAAGACTTACACTTCCCACCAAAAATATCATGGGAAAATTAACAAACGGTTGTAGAAATAAATATCTATGAATTCGCAGCCTTTGACAGTGGTTCAACACAGAGCCTAGCTCAGAAAATATGAAATTTATCTACTGGACAAAATTATGTTCTTTGTACTGTAAACATTTCTCTGTCTCAACAAGGCTCTTCATATAAGTCACCTCTCCTTTTATATAGTAATGTTATGCCAATTCAGGTGTTAACCTAAGGGCCTGCTTACCTGAAAAACACCCACCATAAAGTAAACTAGGTTATTAACATATGGAGCACTAACTCTCTGTGATGAATTCTTAAATGAATAATTCCCTCAATACTCAGTAAGTGCAAAGTACCCCTGAACTGCAGTAAGCTGTCTCTCATTGTGTCCCAAACCCAATTTCAGATGTTTAGAAGTTAAGTGTCAAACAGCAAGGCTTCTTTTGTAACCAATCAATGCATAAATAAGCACACAGGATGAATTACCATCCAGAGTTACTTATTTCTTGTTCTTTGGTATAAAGGAGCCTAGATGACTAACTTAATTAAACATCTAAAATTAAGCACATCAAATCCAAGTATAAAACACAGAAGCGCAGCAGCTAGCATGCTGAATGTCTTTCTTGCCCAGAGCTTGTTTCCTTCCAGAAACGTGTGCTACCATACCTCTTAACCAACACCTTTTCTGAGGGTTTTGCTTTTACTTCAAACCATTGCAGTCACCTAGCTTACAGCATGGCTCCTCAAAGAACTGCATTGCTTGCTCTGGCAAAGCACCAAAGCAACAGCACTGGGTTAGGAACTTGACATAGCTTCCTACGAGAACGTTAACGCAATGGTACTTTGGAAGTTCTGACACAAATTAAAATTAGCCGGATGTATATTTTGCCACCCACACGTGCATCTGCCTGTCCTTCTAGAAATTCCTGCTCTCCTTTTACCAGTTAAGATGATGGATTGTGAAAGGCAGACACAGGAAGAAACTAGTTTAGCGTGCTAAGGAAAACCAAAAGTAAATGACAGCTCTCCTTAGGAGGCTAAGTTATAATTTGCAGTTACCTCACAAGCAGCTGAGCCACCTCAGCCATCAGTAACAGCCATCTCTAAAGAGGAGGAGACAGATGTGGACAGAAGCCTCTACAACCACTTAATTTCTGCATATGATTCTACATCAGAACAGTAAGACCAAAGAAAAATGGTGATGTGAGTCAGCCCAAAACACACCTCCAAAAGAATTCTTCTAATTAAAACACAGTAGCCAAATGATGATGCAGCAGACAGCAATCTCAAAGTGGCACAACCTCAAAGGGTGACATTCCTACCAGTGGGCTGACCGGCTGCTATAGTCATCGCGTGGCCACTAACAAGCAGAATGTAACTCAACAGCTTCTGCTTCAAAACTGTTATCATCTACAATTACACAGCACAAGCGGTGGCCACAACTCAGTTCAATAATTGTGACTTGTTAAGATGAGGCTACTTGATTTCACACTATCTTTTACTTTGACCCTCAGCTTTTGCATTGCTTTTCATACCACTCTCATAAACAAGAGGTTTTAATCTATAATCTGCTTGGATACTGAACATGAACATTCCCTCTTCAAGTAAATCCCTTTGCGCAACTCTAAGACCTTTGCAGAAAAAAAACAAACAACAAAAACTGGGATAGCACACAGCTCCATTACCACAGCCAAAAGAAAGTTTAAACCTACTCTGTAATCACTGGATTTTAAAATATTTCTCTTTACTATTACTACACATAAAGTTTTTGAGTATATATAGAGAGCCAAAAAGTATGTTGCACACAAAGGTATTTCTACATGAAATGAGTATCTTTTAAACCATTTGATGACTAAAAAATCATCTTTCAAAGTGCAAAATTACCACTTCAAGGCTTATATCAACTTTTGCCATTGATCAGATCTGTGTAACCCAAAATCTGAGGCTGGATAATAACCCACTATTTCAAGGAAAACCACTTATTTTATAAGAAAACCAAGGAATTTACTGTTCTGCTAAAGCAAATAATTTCTTTGAAACCTTGCATGCATTTTCTGGTTTTCCACAAACGCTAAGCTCAACGATCTTTTACTGAAACTACTTAAACACATTTTCACACTATGTTACCCAGCTAAGCTAATCCCAATGAGACACAAACAACATGCCGACTCCTGCACTACAAAATGCCGCAAACTAGGTCCAAAACCGCACAGCTGTACATATATGACAGACAATAAATCTCATCTATACTTAAAAACACGGATATCAGATAAATTAATGCAAAAAGTGTTTTTTACATATAGTTAAGTTTCAGTTTACTTATTTAGAGCTGATTCTGTGTTATTGGTATCAGCATGGCTAAGGAACAGCCCATACAGCATGCTGGAATTCACATATGATGTGCAAGAACATCTGGCACTACCAGACATAGACAGGCCCTGATACAGCCACCTAGATACTGCCTCCTTACTCCGTATGCTATCCTGCCTCACAGAAAATTAACCAACACATATTTTAAGACTAACAAAGGCAACTCTTAGCAGCATCTTAGCCCACACGTAGCATGAAATGTAAAAACTTCATACACAGCGATTTCTACAGAGGGTAGCCCTTTCTAAGACAACCCCCAAGCCTGACATCACTTTCCCCGTATCTTATCTTCATGCCTTCTACCACTTTACTGCATGTGTATTAATTTAGGAAGTCAAGCACCAAAGCTTGACAGCTGAAATTTATTTGCTAATTGACCTACTGAAAGCTTAGAAAACAGGTATCATTTGTATTAAGTTCCCCTCCAAGACATGCAAGTAAAGACATTTCCGATGACATATTCAGAGCTCTTCATCTTCAGACATAAAGACTACACTTTCTCAGCAGAATTCAGAAAGCATTTCTGATGTGACTGATTTGAGAAACTAAATAAGCATGCTACAAAGTAGCACAATCTGAAGGACTTCAGAGACTAGGAGAGTCACATTCTCCTGCAAAACCTCACAGTACTGACTGATCATGTATGAAACACTATGAATCAGATTACCAAAAAACTACTACTGCTGATGCCCCATGCAATAACTACAGACAAAAATAATTATGAAGGCTCTAAGCCAATAAGTTGAGTAAAGAATGTGAAATCAAATTTCTTTATTGTTGTACCTACTCCCTTAGTGTCTGACAAGCGACAGCTTAAGTTAGAATGTACTAGCACTGTATGGAAAATTTCATCCTCTACCACCCTGCCTGGTGACAACAAATGCAGTTGTTTCTGCTGCAGTGCTGTGAACCAAAAACAAATTATTTTCATTTTCTCTTTATTTTCTCTTTTTAAGTCTCTTTTTAATTTAGTTGAGTTTTCCCACTTAATTCACCATGGAACCACACAAATCCAGGAACAAGGGAAGTAAGAATAAAAGCGTAACTGAGCTTGCTGAACTCAGTGACCTTGAACTTGCCAAAAAGGCAAACTTGGCATCCTCAAAGCCAAACTAGAGAAGCAATATTTATGGTTCAATCCCCCACTGAGAGTTTGTTAACAGACGTGTAAGTACATCTGCAGAACACTAATCTAAAAATCAGTACAAGAGAACTGAAAAAGCCTCTGGCTGAGTAAAAACTTCATGACTTCAAAAAAATGCATGAATTTAGATGACCATGATTTTTATTCTAATTGAAGGTTTAGACTGAGCTCATCAGCTAAAACTTAAGGCATCCTGAAATAATTTCAAATTCACAGTTCCAATTTTCAGAAAACCGTGTATTTTCCATGCTGCACTGCGATTATGTAGAACACATTGGGCACTGGTTATTTAATGTATTGTGGCTACTATGACCACACATTAAATTTAAGTTCAGACAGCTCATTAACTTCTCAAGAGTTCTCAAAACAATTAGCGTTACTATTAGCATTATTCAGTAAGACTGCAGAACACCCCATGTAAACTAGAGCCTCTGTTTCAGCTCAGTGGCAATCTGTGACAGCCTGTGACAGCTTGGCAATGTAAATCACAGAACAAAAATATCTAGGTTGCTAAGGGCCTCTAGAGATCACTGGTGCCACTTTCTGCGGAACACAGGGCCTTAGGTGAGATGACCCAGGACCCTGACAAGCCAGGTCTTCAAGGACAACTCCAGCACTTCACTGGGCAACCTATTTGTGATTAACTGCTCTAATGGTGAAGAACACTTTTCCTACATCCAGACAATTTTCCATGAAGCAACATCATTCCCATAGCCTCCTGCTCCATCACCCTGCTCCCTTGTGAAGGGTGCACCTCCATCTTTCTCTGTAACTAGTTTCTCAGTAATGGAAGACTGTGATCAGATCCTCCCTCCTCTATGCCGAACAAACCCCATTTCTTTGGCTTTTCTACACAGGTCAGTGTGGCCAAGGTTAGCCCTTTGCGTTATGATTCTAATGCATCTGCACATGTTACCGTAACTTTAATGCCTAGAAAGATCTGTGAGTATAGCATGCCTAGACTTCCTCTGGCTGTCATCTAAAATAACTGACACGGCACACTGAAACATCAGCTAATTCTTAATGAATAAATGACATCTCTGAAATAAAAATTTTTAACTTTCCTTTTTAATACAAAATTATGTGTTATTCCACACACAGTTCGGTGCTATCCATACTAGGCCTTACACATTTTTTGCAAAGTGTTTGTATTCTAAGCTAAAAAAAAAAAAACAACAACTTGACTTAACAGGGAGACTTGACCAAACCTGTCAGGCATTCTTCACTGCATGACCTGCAGGAGATTACAAAGTGAAAAACACCTGATGATTGCATTGGTTGAATAAGAGATCAAACCCTCTACGTGTCTCCGAGTTTTTATCAAGTGCAGCTTGACAATCAAATTATTGATCCTCTTGTACCTCAGATGTAACTGACTGCCTTAGGTGAAGGCCTTAAGAATCTGATGCATTCTGAAGCAATTACAGGGACAAGTCTCCCCCTAATCCAAAGTGAAGCACATACTTGACGAGTATTTTAACTTTTATACCAGCTAAGGAAGATTTAAATTATTTCTGTTACATAAACAAGAGTCTTCTGCATGCTGACTTCGAGCTACAAAAGGCTTAAGTCACTTATTTTAAAATCGGCTTCCAGGGTGGATTAAAAGAGTGAAGCACAGGACTGAAAATAGATTAAAAGGCTCAACAAGTCTCGCCTCATGGATATCGGGGAGTTTCTGCGAGCAGTGGCTAAACCCCTACGCCCAACTCGTATTTTTTGGGAGCCGCCAGCTGCCGGCCAGATTCGAGGGAACGCTCTCCTTTCGGCCACCGCGGCGCCCCGCCGTTCCGCCGCGCGGCCCGGTGCGGTGCTGCACCCCTGCCCACGGCCGGGCAGCGCTCCCCCCAGGAGGGATTTCGCCTCAACGCCACCGCCCCCGGGCGACGGAAGAGCCACCGGGAGAATGGCAAGGGGGTCTGTCCCGCCTTCCCACGGGGCGGACCGACGGCGGGGGCGGCGGAA
>VZSZ01000647.1:9938-33587 GCA_013398815.1 Ibidorhyncha struthersii
TCCACGGGTTCCCATGTTCTGGGTTGTGGGTGTTGATTTATTTTTTTCTTTTTCCTTTTCTTACTAACTTCAAATATTCCCAAGCATGGCAAAATGGCAGAATATTTGGAGACACCCTCCCAACTATTTGTTTGTGAGTTCCCACTATACTTGTCCTCTCTCTGGACGATCCACAGAGAAGGTGCCTGAAGTCACAAGTGCCACCCGACACTGAGGGGGCAGATGGGTTCTTTTAGGGATCCTTGGCAGAATGATGGCAACACTAAATCATACTCACAATTAAGGCTTTATTTTCTTAACAGAATACTATGATTAGTATAGCACAGAATTTATTATTAGAATGGTTAAGGATTTCTACAAGCAGAATCAATGTAGAAGAACTTATAAGTAGCCTAATACAGAGTTTACAATAAAACTGATTTCACGTCAGTGCTCTGTGCTGTGATGCTTCCCTGTTCTCTGCGGGGGCAATCCGCACCGCCGGATGCCTGGAACCATCAAGGCCAGTGCGGAGGGGAGTAACCAGCCTGGCACCCAGGAACCTTGAGGGAGGGCAGGAAGAAATCTGTTTGGTTTGTCTACTCGGTGCACAGGACCTTCAGAGCGTGATAATGGGGGGAAGGGAACAAACGCATGACTACTCACAGGGTCACAGAGAATGGCTGCATCCCTCATAAAATGGTGTTAGTTATGCTAGCCACATTACCGGGGTGGGAAGCAGGCGCTACTGGTCACAAGTAACTGCCAGAGTTTGTCCTTCCAATCAGGCAGCTGAGGTCAACATGTTGAAGGCTGAGATGTCAGAGATCACCAACACATCCTCACTTGTGATCCCATCTTCCCCAGGAGCCCTTGTCAGAGCTAGGCTGTGTAGACATGAGGTACGATGGATATCTTCTCCCAAGGAGTGTAAACAACTTAGCTACTCTTTTTGTCCTCAAAACCAAGCAGAAACATCAGGTGCATGATGCTGTGGGATCCAGTGTCACTCAGCTGGTTCAATTTTACCCCCATTAGCTCTTCCCTCTGTTCTGGAGGAGTAGGAAACCACAGCACCTCCTCATCAAGCACCATCTCCTCCTCATCCCTGCAGCTTCTGGCACTTGAGGCAGGGAAGAAGCTCCAGGCCAGAGCTCAGAATTGCCCATCTGAATTTGGGCAGACAGCTTACGTAAATCAGAAAGACTAAGTGACCTCATACTGAGAGATTTCGGCTTCAAAAAAGCAATTACATAATTGTCTCAAGGCAGAGTGAACTCTTGAATTGCCCTTCCTGAAAGTTTCAATAATTTCTTGCTTTATTAAATTCCTCATACAAAAATGGGTTTGCAGAAAGTGCGTGACCTTACGCTTCGCCGCCTCGCAAGGTCCACAATACTGACACTGTGAAGGAACAAAGGGAACAGCAAACTTTGATTTGCTATCTGTCTTTAGAAGGTATCTGAATGCCCATTTCCTGTTTTGTATTAATGTGTTCTTGGGACATATTATAAAGGCGAAAAGTGAATCTCGTTTGGCTTGTACACATAAAGAATCACAGTTACAGGACTAGAGGCAATCTCAAATAACTCTACTGATATCGGAAAGATATGATTTGCACAAAGAACCAAAAAATATGAACATTTCTGCTTCTTTATTTGTTGAATATAATTCTACTCAAAGAAAAGAGTTTCTTTGCAAAAATTGGCCTCACAACTAACTAAACTGCTGGAGCTTCAAATTCTTGGCTGCAATGGTAAGAAAAGTTTTTCCATTTTTCCTTTGGAGACAAGTCATCCAATTCCCATATTTTTGAAGTCAGCTGTGTTCTCTCAAACCTTTTGTAAGTCAGTCCTCCCATGTTCACATGCCCCTTACAGACAATATCTCATTGGCTGCCAATTGCAGACAGTTTAAGCCAATTTTTTTTTCACAATCATAGAAAGAGAGCATAGGGCAACCGCTCCCCGTTTAACAGGGAGCAGCAGCAAAGGACAGAAATCGTGCAGGTATTAAGAACAACTCTGCTCTTCCAGTTATACTCGTGGAACTTGGAGTGCCATGATACTGACCAAGAGCAGCTAATGAGCTGCCCTACCTGCTTCTGTCATAGCCATCACTGTCTAGGTTTTGGGGGTTTATGTTTGAATATTGAGTGCAGGTCTGGACAGCCATAATCATGGTGCTAGCTGAGGATATTTTGCTGCTGCATGTGGTTGTGCATGCCTTCCTCCCGCACAAACAGATGATCCCAGGTAAGAAAGTCACTTCTGCAGTGGGGTTGGACCAAACTCCCATTGTGGAGATGAGAAAAATAAAACCTACCACACCGTCTGCCACGCTGTGAGGCACTGTCCAGTTTGCATAGTACATAGCAACAAGTGACCTGTTAAATGATGACAAATCCTTTAGCTCCTGGCTTTAGACCTCTGACCTCTTGACTCCATGCCGGTATCCAGGGAGCAGTCTGGGGAGAAGAATGCAATAAACGGGTTGTAATCTAGTGGTCTCAAAAGAAATTACATCAAAACCAGCTGTTACACCACTAGTTGTTAAAGGCTGACAACGTGTTAACTAAAATAGGGCCTTTATATTGTGTGGGCTTTTGCAATTGCTGAAGATCCAGTGCTGCTCCCCCCTTCCTCCCTTTATGGAAACAGCAGTAAATGTCATTACAAATAAATATGTTCCATCATCCTTTAAACTATAAGTCAGATGGTTTTGATTGCAGTCTCTTCTTTCTCATTTTAATTAACTGTGTCGGGCTGTGTTTCTGAGCTCTGAGCTTTACGATGTGTTCCCAACTTCAGAGCACAACGGTGACTCAGCACACAATTTCTGCATTTCCAATTGCCTCTCATTCATACTTATATTTTGTTTTGATTATAATTTAGAATTTCTCTCTTTCTTTTTCTTTTGGAAACATTGCATACAGGTAGACAGGATTTATGATGAAATAAAGTCTGCATTTGCCTTGATGGTTTCAATGCTGGCACCTGAAATGATTTGAGGGACAAGTTAAAACAGATTGTGTCTGACAGTGGATGTCAAAATTTTACCATGGGATGCTTGCAATACAGACTAAGTCTTTCTGTTCATCCATGCATGCATCCAAAATACAGCAAATCATCAAGATTTGTTAGGGAGAAAACCACCAAATGGAGGAGCACGGTAGTGTTGGAGGAGCTCACAGAGGCAGTCCTTCAAACCCAAAGCAGTTGCCTACCACATATTTGAACAAGGGTATAGATGAAAAGGAGAATGCCTGAGAAGGAAGGTCAAACCTTTCTCACCACCGGATTCTTCCTCATCTCAATACTTTTCTTCAAATCTCCACTTGCTGCCATTACCTCTATTCAAACTCCGTGGTATAATCTAAAGGAAAAAAAAATTTATTAGAAGTTCAGCCAGTAACTTCAGTGAAGCCATAAATTTACTGCTGCTGTCTATAAAATGCAGTAATAACAATTGAAGAAAAAAAAAAAGTGAGTAGCATTTTAAGAGAATTCAGAGAATAATTATTTCCAGAAAGTGGTTGTCTAAAAGGGTCAGTTACGTCTCCTGATGATCCTTGTGAAAAGTGGTTAAAAGCTGAAGAAAGCTGGCAAGATAAGGCAGCTACAGTGAGTTAATATGAAGCCAAATCATATTCCCAAAACACAGAAGATACTGTATCTTTTCTATTGGCAAAGAAGAAATGGAGAGTAACATCTAACCTGGAGAAAATATATCTGTTAATAGACATAAAGCTCTCCTTAATTAAGCCTGCACTGTATCTGCAAGTGCCTAGGACCTGCCTCTTTCCCTGCAGTCTGCCTGCTTCTCCAAGACTGCTCAAGCTTAGGATATAGCAACATGCTCAGAAGAGCTTGTTCTAGAAAAACAGACACATACCTCTTGATATTAGTTGTAACATAGGATTAAACAGATAATTGTTTAATCTGAGTAGTCAGTACTCCGCTAGAATAGATGTTGGATCCTTCACTCAGTGAGCGCAGGTCTGGTTTTGGGAGGATTTCAGCCTGCATCCAAAGGAAGATTCCTGATCACCAGGTATGCTGGGTGAAACACCTTTTCCTCCAAACCAGGCCATTAAATTTCTAGAGGTGAACAAGTGAGCAGAGAAGAGACAACGTGATAGCTTTATGGATCTCTTTTGGGCGGCACTTCTTCAGAAGAGGAATGCCCTGGGATCCTGCTCCTTGTTTCCTGACCTATGTCCTACACAGCCCAGCTCAGTGGCGTGGGGCCAGACCCCTGCTACATCTCTCCTGACAGTCACTTATCCTCTTGTCCCCTTTCTTATCAGGCCCCAGGATCTTGCTTTTCCAACCCTCTGCCAGGAGCCTCCCTTAGGACAAGGGGACAGTGTTGAAACCACCAGTTTCTGTTACTGCTTCTACTGTTTTCCCATCCTTAAAAATGTGGGACACCTGATCCCAGGTCATCGGTATTTCCTCTTGTTTCTCTCAGTACTCTAACTAGAGGCTGACACTTCATTGAAGATAACCCCGTTCCACACACTGTCTTGGTGTTTGGTTTGGAGGAATGGATCACCTCTGAGCCTATGCACTAAAGTCTAGGGAAAGCAATGTGCCTGGTGCACAGTGGATCTCACGACAAATAGAAAAAAGCCAGACAAGAGAACAGAATCACACTTTAGGGTTTCAAAAGCACATGTTCTTCAGAGCAGTTTTGCAGATCTGATTAGAAACAAAGTGGTTTATGTACCCAAAATATATTTCTTTACACTTCCGACTCCATCAGATGTGGGACCTAACTGAGCTATCTTCAAGAAGTATTCTTATTTTTGTTCTACCCTATGTTTAACTTGATACCTCACTTGGTACTTGCACATACAGACGAAAAAGTCTATGCTTTTGACTGTTCACTTTAATGACCTGCAAGAGGAAAATGAAAGCTCATTTTTCCTATGACGAAGCAGAATGCCTACTGAAAACTCACTTGGGAAAATAAATCCGATATAAAGTTTCTTTGATTTTTAAATTATTTTCTGTTTGCATTGATCTTGACCTTAAGTAAATTTACTTTGTAAGAAAATGGAAGAATATTTTTAGCTTGTTTCAAAGAAAAGGAAAGAGATTTATCTGTACCAGCTAGAAGGAACATGTGGCTGTTGCTGGTTTGGAAAGTGACACCTTATGCAGCAGAGCAGTAGGAAGGCAAGTTCACGTAATATATGCGGGTTATAAGTACAGGAGCAGAAAGCAAGAAATGACAGTTTCTGTTCATTTCAGAGAAACACTAAGAGCAATAAGATGACTGTCCTGAGGCTTCCCTTTCCCTAGCTTTACGTTTGCCTGATTCTCTGCCATTTCTTTTCTTTTCATATAGAAAAAAAAAAAGAATGAGAAATATGCTTGCAGGAGTATATTATGCATGTTTGCCAGCAGATTAGGTAGTAGTGCCATTTCATTTATTTATTTCTTTTCAGTAATTACAAAAATGTGTTCATCCCTGCAATGTGAAGGATTGCAAAGTTAATTCCCCAATATTGCCCAGCCAGGCCAAGCACACCTCTTTTGTTTTAGATCATTTTTTTCAGGCTAGTTAACTACAGGGAGATTTAGGAGTCATCTCCACTGTCATATGTCTTATTTTCAACTTGTTTAAAACCCCTCTCAGTCAGACTTCAGAGTCCAGCTACCCTACGCTTTGCTGCGAACCACCCAGGCATAAGGTGAGCAGCAGGTGAGACCTGCTCCCTCCCTCCAAAGCCCTGTGGTGGCCTCTGACGCCACGCTGGGCTTGCAGCCGGAGCTGGAAACCAAAACACTTCCATTTTGTAAAAATGGGAAAAGCTCACGTCCTGAATCCTACCTGTTTATACCTGTGTATGGCTGAAGGGGACTGATACGAAGTGGGGACTTCCCACAGAGAAAAATAACCCACCACCCTTTTCTTCTGGAGTCTGGGGCAGATCGCAGTCCTCTGTGTGAAATGGTGTGTGGCAGTGGGAACGCATCCCCTCCTAGCTCACATTGCACCAGCTTGCCTGTCCCTGGGTGCCACAGCTACGGGAACCTCATGAGAAGCAGTGTTACGGCCAAGGACTATTGGTCTGCGGCAGCTGAAGAGTCCCATTAATACTATACTACTACTGAAGTAACAGTTTCCTCAGCTTCTTTTTGGCCGCAAACCTCTTCACTTTAAGAATATGCTGGAAACTATGAAAACCAGAATTTCCTAGTAGATGCATACTCATCCGAAAATCCTTAATGCATCAGAGGCCTTTGCTTTGGCAAAGCAACATTGGTAATTTTTTTTTTCTTTTGTTTGCTAAATCACCTCTGTTATTTCCCTAAATAGTTCTTGATGCTCTAAATAAAATACTCTCAACACTACTTCTCCTCCTCCCGGATAATTTAGTTTTCAGAGGGAGATTAACAAGTCACCAGCCCATGGATGTTTAGTGTGTTCAGCTAAATATTAGTATATATAATTGCTGAGAAAATATTGAAATAATCTACAGCAGAAAATACAACTCTCAGGAAATATAACTTTCCTACTCCCTCACACATTTTGTGCAAGTTTTCTGTGCTCTGAACTGGACCAATATTTGTATAACTAGAAAATGCATTTTGTGCAAGGAAAAACATTATTTTATAAACGCAGAATAGGAGGAATCAAAGTTTATAGTCTTCTCTGTAGCTACCTTTGTATATTTAACACAAGGCATTTGCAAACTAATTTTCTTTTTATAAATCAGTACAGCTATGAGCCAGTCAAGCTCTTCTGGAAATGTACTGAGACAATCACTCATTTATATTAAGGCTTCCTTAAACAGCTCCTCATACCTGTAAGGCCTGTAAAGGGACTTTAAAGTGTGTGGAAATGTCACTTAGTCCCAGACTAAGGACCTCTGCCCTCCATAAAGTGTAAAGTAGCATTAGCAAAAATGCCTGTGAAGTTCACTCTTTAACAGAAAACATCTGAATGAGATTGCAAAATTACATCCTTTGTAGTTCTGCAGTGAGCTGAATCTTCATTTTAGATTATTATCTTAGTAATAGGAATAATCTTTGTGTTTTTGTCAGTATCTCAGTTGCGTAACACAGACCTTGGCAGGTCTTTCTACCATTATTTGTGAAAGCCAAGCTTGACCCTCTGTTGCTCTCTAAAGAATTATTTTATAGACTGAAAGGTATGTTTTAGAGACCACTGATGTAGAAACTGACAGCCTTCAGGGTGTAGGCATCTTTGGCTGAGTCACTTGTAAACTACCGCAACTAAATGACAGTTTACCAGCATGCAAATCCATTAGAAATGCACAGCTGAGTGACTGTGAGAGCATTGGAATGACATATTTGATCTCATTTGCTGTTTATTTTATATGCTTAGGTTTATCAATCAAAGCCTACAAGCTGAGGACAAAACATAGAGATAGCTCTTTGGAATCCAACAGCAATCCTCCGTTCAGTGCAGCATGTAGTAAGGTATAGATACTATTTAAAATAATACAGATTATGAAGCTCTACCTCAGCTATTAAGAACTGTGTGACTCTCTCTAGCAGTTAACCTCAGAAGGCAAGAGAATACAGGTATGCTATAACGTACATAAATGCCCATACATAATTTCTATGTATCGGCCATGAACATAAATGTCTGTCATTTAAATACTAATTATCAACTATATGTAATAGTTTTATCACATCTAAGCAAACAAAAACCTGTGCATACAGCTATGCATTTAAATATCAGCTATACATAGATCCATACACACAGGCATCTATAAATCTATAGGTATTTTGCAAATGTTTATACTTTACAGATCAATCATATGTATTTATAATGCTATATTTGTGTACTTTGCACAAGGAAAACAATATAAACATATGCAAATGTGTGCCTGATAGCTAAGACTGAAGTTTATATACATATATATGCAAATGCAAATGTGAAATGTCATTTTCAAACAACAGATCTAATTCTTTCCTCCCACACATTAGCCTTCTACTGCTACAATTTCATTGAAAACAAATGTATTACTACAGATTTACTCCAGCACAGAAAGCTTCAGACTCCGGATCTCCAAATTTAGTACCTAATAGGCTTCATTTTTGAGATAATGGTTTTGGAAAAACCAAGTCGTGTCTGCTGTCTTTTTTCTCTTATATCTGATATTTCCTCACAATGCCCTGTGGAACATGCTCACAAAATAATCTCTGTAACTTGGTAGCTAAGTGATGGAATACCTGTGATCTCGTTAGAAGTCACAGCTGCACTAAAATTTATTCCTTTTTTTGGCTTAAGCTAAAATCTCACCAGAGGACTCCTGTAGAAGTAGAATAGAAAGATGGACTAGGTCTCAAGCGCAATTTCTATGTAATTTTAAAGGAAAGTACAAGAATCTACCAGCCCACTAAATACGTTTTTGTTTATATTCTGTGTGACTTCTGTTCACATCTGTCACAAATCATTCCCATTCTCATACTTTCTATTCTCAGGCTTCTTCTAGAGGCTGTAGTTAATAAACTACCCAGTAAGGAAACTACTTTTTTCTTGCTGAATTTAATCTAATCTTCATATGAATTTTCTAAAGAAAATTTAAATTCTTTTAAAACCTTGATTCATGTAACCCTTATTTTACTCAACATGAAAATAATTTCCATTTACATACCATAAACATTTATTCCCAACTGTTGGAAGGATTAGAAGCGGCAAGAAAATCTGTTGTTTAGTTTTATTGATGCAAAAATTAAGAATTTTTCACAAATATTTTTGTCAGAAATACGAGTACATTTCTTTAACATTTCCCTTCTGTTTTGACAGCTCATTGAAAACTCTCACAACTTTTTATGTGTGGTAATACTGTCCATTAATTAATAGCTTCTCTCTGCTCACAGTTCTGATGATTTTGCAGGAGTTGTTAACACAACAGTTATAGCCACAATTGTTCATGTTTTGTCTGCGCTGGCCCTGGTTATTAAATGTTTTCTAAAAGGGAAAGGAATACAGAATCCTGAGAGGAAAATTAATATATTTTAATTTTTGTCTCCAAAAGAACCACTCCTGGTTTACAATTCGTTATTTCATCAATTTGTTGGCAAAGCATGGTGAAATACTCTTTTGCATGAGTCAGTGGAGAACTAGGTTGGTTTTACAATTTTGAGTCTCAAGAAAGCTGTATACCTACACATACTAGATAGTTCCAAGGTTGTAGTGGTGATAGCATCAACATTATCGCACTGATTTCCCCTACAGGTGAGGATATAACTCATGGCTTTTGCTTCATACTTAAAGAATTTATTCTCTGAGACAGGGATAGCATTTTGGTTTATTTGAAGGAGTAGAATATTTCCTTAGTTCGTCACCCACACTAATACAAATACTGTTAAACACTTATTTCTAACATGTTTCTGCTTAGTTATTTGTGGAAAGGATGTTCCCCCTTTATTTCTTAACAGAATTTCTTCAGCGGTTGGGAACAATGTGTGGACAAATTGGAAACAGAAAATGAAAGTGAAATTTTAACAACAGTAAATTCATTAGACAGGTATTGATTTTAATGAGGTCAGTCTAAAATATGCAATTATCACGTGACCTTCATAAACAATGAGTCAAAAGCATCATCACATGACGTCAAGAGAAAACCTCAATAATTTCAGTGTACTGAAGCAGAACTGTGTGTATTTTTGCTTCTTGACTACAGAATACTGTTATGGTTTGAGAAACCCACAACGATTTATTTTCATTTAGACAATCATTCTATCATCCAATGACCTCCCCCCCCACCTGGGAAGGGGAATCGAGAAAAAAACAAGGAAGCCCAGGGGTTGAAATATAAACAGATTTAATAGAATAAGATTAATTAATTAACATTAATAACACTAAAGAACAAATACTGATCCTCATACCAATACAGAATATGCGAAGACTGAACTCAGCCCATTCTATCAGTAGGAAGATGTGCCCTCCCAGCAGTGGACAGTAAATGCGGTGCACTGTGAGTGCTGCAGTTTTGGGAGGAAGGGAAGGGCTCAGGGCTCCGGCAGAGGGGCAAGAAGTTCTCCAGATCGCAGCCATCATGGAAGACAGAACCTTTCAGCAAATTTTCTAATTTATATTGAACGTGATGTTCACAGTATGAAATAATCCTGTTGGCCAGCTTGGGTCAAGTGCCCAGGTCTCGCTCTTCCTCATCCCTGCATCTGGCGAGCTCGAAAACACTGAGACTTTGAAACCCACACACCATAGCTGGCTATAAAGGAAATATTTTCACAAATTCAGAACACTAGAATCTTCTAAAAGTGCAGTCGTCCCAAGTGTTAGAAGATAAATTAGTCCTTTGTTGCACAAACCAGGACAAATACCTATTGAATTTTTTGCCTGCAAGTTAGCAAATTCAGTAAATTGTAGAAATGGTACAGCGACAATCCACGAATCCAGGACATGGCCAAAGCTGGGAACGGTCAATTGTCTTAACTTTATCACTCTTTCTCGAAACAAGGTGTATGCTGGGGGAAGCTACCCAATGAAATTGACAAAACACTTAGAAGAGTAAGAGACTTTCAAAATGTAGTATGTTATGTAAATAGCATCCATATCTCAAAACTGCATACACAGATCAGCTTGGTGCAGACCCAGAAATGTTCTCCTGAATGTAGCTGCCGACCAGCAGAGATGCATCTCCTTTTCTGAATGGAGAAAGTGTGCATAGAACAAAATGAAACGCATATTTGAAAACTTCATCATAAAACATGACTAGCCTCTTGACTCTTTGTAAAATAATCTTAGTCATTCTCCTTGGCTAATTAAAAAAAAAATACTTCAAATAGAGATAAATTCCTTTTTTAAAATTAATCTGTTCTTTGCTGAGGACATATTTTATGTGATTATGAGTCCCTAGATTTTGCCTGCATCGTTAAACTTGCCATATATCTAGTGCAGAATATTTTAATTGCTTGGGAATAAACACCTTTACTGATAATATGTCTCAATAAAATTATCATATTGTGTTTTTTGAATGAAACAATTGCCCCAAAGCAAAGTTTAATCCCAAATAGAAAGTCCCCCTGTAATGACTGTTAAATTTTTGTTCTGCAAAAGAGATGCTGCTCAATTTTTCTCATGTAGGCAGCATTTGAAACTGCAATGTTTCACGTGTCAGGCTGTGCAAGAGGGACAACAGCACTTCCCTACATCATGACAGTACTCTGAGGTTATGTACACTTGTGGACTTGGAGGTTTTGCAGTGGCAGGCGCACCAGCATCTGAAATTAAGAGAGATAAGGAGATGAATAGGATATCAATTTCTGCTTCTTCATCCAGACTACCATTGTCATCATGCAATAGTTCTGCTGCATAAGGTTTTTTCAGTTAGGAATTTGGAGCCTCACCCAGTGACTGGAAGAAACACAGAGTTTTATGCCTTTGTGCCAGCTGTGAAACAGCAAAGAGGTCAAAGGAAAAAGTTCCTGTGGGCTTCACTGGCGTTTTGGATTGAGGCTATCATAGCATATCTTCAGCTACAGAGTATGAATTTCTGATATACAGGAGAAAAAAACCTCTAAAAAGGTGGAACCCAAAATGTTGCCTTTATTTCAAGGAAGTGTTTTAACAAAATACCTGGGGCTTCTTATTCCATAACTCAGAAAAGAAATTAACCAGTTACGCATATTCTGGGGAAAAAAAAAAGTTACGAAGAAAAGCACAGGGATATAACATCAGAGACACTGCTGCCAAAACCGAGCTTTCTTCTGATAGCTAACAGTAGCGTGACAGTCCACTACATCCATATAAGATAACGTATGAGTTATCATAGAGGCTAAGCTCATTTTTAACCTAATGTCAAGGATCTGGAAAGTTTTTTATACTCACTGGGTGTTCTAGTTTCTCAGCAAAGATTAAACTGCCACTTGATTTGCAATCACATTTGCAATCAAAGATCAGATACTTGCCATTCCCACTGGGAAACTGTAGGTGTTGCTGAAGCTGCATAGTTGCATAAGAGAGGCAGGTGACCCAATCACACCCTAGAAGTATTGGTTAATACTTTTAACACCCTCTCAAGCAATCTGTTTTCCTGCTTCTGTGTGATGCTTGAAAAAGCATTTGCATTTGATGCATTCCTCATCACTTAGGGTTTTTGTTTCGGGTGTGGGGTGTTTTTTGGCACTCTTAAAGTAGTTTTCCCAGAACACCAGCCTGTATGGATTTTAGCTTGTTAGCGAACTGTGCCCTGCAAGAAGCTCTGTAATGCAGGGAACAGTCTGCAAGAGTTATGGATTTCATTTTAATTTAAAGGAAAAAAAAATCAAAGTCTCTTAAAAACTGATTATATTCTGGGAACTTCGGAGTACATGGAAACGAGTGTCTTTATTATGCTTTAAAAGAAAGTCATTTAACGATACACTCCAGCAATACCGTGAGTTTAGTCTTCCAGTTTATCACACTTGTTATCCCAGGGAACAATTCTCCAAAGACAATCTGTTTCCAGTCTTTTTGTCATCAGAGTGGAAAGATCAGTGGCCTTTGACATGGCATGAGCTGCCGAGTGAATCAAGGGGGACTGCACCACCCGGATGAAGGACAAAGATCAGAGCTGGGCTGAAAACAGCTCTGGAGCCTGCCGAGCATGAGGAGTTGCCCAGAGATCCCAGGGATCCCAGTTTTTGCTTGGCACTTAGTTTTCCGGGATGTAGACACCTTTCAGAACTTTGTACTGAAATGCTCACACTCCTCATTGCGGTATCACTGCGTCACTCACTCTAAGCATCTTCAGAACAGCCTAAAAATAGGCCTGTCAGTCACAACAGTAAGAAAACAGAAAGATTCCAACAGTCTGACACAGCCGAATAGAAAGATTTACATTTCCTACCAAGGGAGAAAACACAGAATGAAGTCTGATAAAAATACGGTGTTTTCTAGACAGATCAAATGAAAGAATGACTATAATTATCCCTGTACTGATGTTGCCTGTCTTATCAAAACAGCCTCAAACCACTCCTTTCCAAAGCATAATTTTCTACGGTATAACTTATATCTAACTTAGACAAGAATTATGTTGCAACATAAAGCAAAAATTTGGTGTTTTTACTTGTCTTTCTCCTTTTTGCACACAAAGTCAAATAAAAACAATGCTAAGCTTTATTCTAGCAATAAAAAGGGAAAATTTTAAAAAGGGCAATTTAATGTGGAGTATATGCACGGCATTTTTCAAAGTGCGTCTGCCTTAGACAAGCTTGTTAACAGTGGTCCCCTTTTCGGTATGTACATTCTCCAGGCAAAGTCTAAGGATTTCAAATCAAACTGTTGCATGGCTGAGTTACCGTACAGCCCCCTCCTCTCTGCGCAGTGTTGGCCAAACCAGCCTGCGTGACTCTGAATGGTGAAACCTGGTGGGTTCCACATTGCTCTGGAAGGTGCCTCTGCTGCTGTGGTACCAAAGCAACCAATGCATGACTGCTACTCCTGGTTCACATTTACCGTTCTTTAAGCTTCCACCCGTGGTGTCCTCCAAAATCACCACTGCTTGGCAACAAATGGAGAAGCAAATAAAGTCAACCTTGTCCAAAGGGACCTAAGCTTCTCTGTAATTCCTCAGAGAAGAGTACTGATGGCTGAGGGGTGATCTTAAAACCTTTCAGCTTCAGTTTTGGGCAGTCATAGCTGCACTGATAAGTCAGTATTTCTTTTCCTTTTCCAGACTACCTTTCTCTATCAAAACACAGCAGGCGTATTAAAGATCTCCCTAATGATGTAGACTGGTTACTCTTTTGAACTTGAATGCTTTCTGCCTGCCAGGAGTTTTCAGAGTGATGGGGTAAGTAGTACATCAGAAAGAAGAAAATGTGCCTTAGTTTCTTACCCCTTGCTTGCACATGCCTTTGCTCCCCACTTTGTTAAAAAACGATAAACCATTTAACCGTAGTACTAGCTGTAGTTACCTCATTTTCTATATGAGTCATTGCAGTGTGGTGCATACAACAGAATAATATATATTCTTATATTTTCAGTACTGTTTAAAATTATGCATGTATAAACATGTACTTCTGCAAGACAAAATTTGGCCAAGCACAACACACTAGCTCTTATCTGAATATATTAATTGATTCAAAACATGACAAAGGGAGTTTATTTGCTCTACAGCTGGTCCAGATCCCGTTCAAAACAGATTTGATTACATTTGGGCCGAGAGCCCATTGTCTTTTTGCTTGAAGTTTTTATATGTATGCCACTATCCTTCCTCCCCCTTCCCCCCCCCAAATCAATGAAGTTGTTATCATGAGATAAAGGTCTTCTGACACTAAAAAGAGAAAAACTAATCCAGGACAGACTGCTTATCTTCATCACCAGAAAGTTGGGCAGGGGGAATCCAGTGAAATACTGTTCGGAGCCTGTCAAAATGATTTTTTCTTTGGAAACTGGATTAAGAAATACTTGATTGCACTACCCTTTTCTTCTTTGTAACATCACAGTTTTAAGATATGTAAATATCTGTCTTTGCAGAGTACCTTGGAAGTACATTGCTGACAATGTGCACTGCAAGAAGGGATTTGGCTAAAGGATGTCCGTAAGAACTAGAAGACAATTTTATTACCAGAGTGGCAACAGAAATGGACAAAGGTATATGTTTGAAACAACACAAAGTTCAAAGTATGGCGTAATCATTTTTTGACATTTTTATGTCCTTTTTAACATTCTTGATCTATTTAAGGGAAAAAAGTGGTTTTAGAAAATTAAAAGCAAATAATGATTTGAATAACTTTTAATGGTTTAGCAATCCCAAAAAACACTTTTATAAAGTACTTTTGTCACACTTTGTGAAGCCAGAGTTCCTGTACATTGAATCAATGTACCAAAGAAACATTTTGATACACTGGTTTTCAGAATAGCAATTTCGGATAGCACTTCTTTTGGGAAATGATAACGAGCAGTGCAGAATTTGGGGGTTTCCCATTCAGCTGTCTAACATATCTCAAAAATTAAAGGAAAAAAAAAATCCTAAAAATCAAACAGGTGTCTTCGTGGTTCCTGAAGAAGGCTTGCATGCTTTCTGTTTGCAAGTTCCCTCATGCCAGGGTCAGAGTGCTGCAGGTGCCACAAGCTGCACTGGTTTATTTTCCAACCCTGATTTCTCTCTCAATGCAAAGCTGTGTTATAAGGCTCTTTCACTAACCACAGTATAGCGGAGGTGACGCTCCCTCTGAAAATACTCATTGTTCATAACCCATGATCGCTTCTTCATTTCTAGGAGATCTTTTTTAAGTAAAACTTGTTATTTATTGGATTAACGTGAGCTTTGCATGGACACTTCCTCCTTAAGTTTTCTTCAAAGTTTTATCAGCTCAGGATCACACTGATCCTTCCAGCTCTCTATATTTACCTATATCATATATTTCTATATACTATCTATATACTACCATATCTGTTGTATAATTTATATACAATTTGTGAAGAATTTAGGGAGAGATAATGACCTGTACAAAATTTACACTATTACACAAATAAATCAATAACTGTAGGTAAAACGATAATGATGTAACTACATGTTGTTTAAAAGCATAAGTGAAATTATGAATAAGTGTCTGATTTGCACACCACTGAAACAAATAACAAAAGACCTGGAAACACCTCATGGAGAAACAGCAAATAGGCAGAGTAGCATAATGCCTTCCTGGCCATTGTGGCATGAAAAATACTCTTTCCAGTTCTCACAGAATGTATTTACATGATTATTATGACAAAGTGATCTCCTTTAATATGTACATTTAGGCTAAAAGAAATGTTACAAAAATACTACCATTCTGCTCAGCACTCTCCCTCTTATCTGCCAGTTTTAATGACTAACGCTTTTTCGTTTACTCAATCCCATTAATCCTGTGTGACCACCACAGCTAAGAAAGAGCAAGTTAGGTTTTTTTCTTTGATTAGTTTCAATTTCTTGCATTGATGTCTGTTCTTATGCTGGCTTACGTACCTCCTGTGGTCAGAGCCTGAGTCCTTGTTTAAGTTTTACTTTTTCAAGAGGCTACCAGTTGCAAAATTAATTTCTGTGGTGTGGACATACACCTCCTTCCCCCTTCCACAGTGCAAACTTGTTCTGATGATTTCAAAGCAAGAGTTCAGGATCTCCAAACTGGATGCCTATTTCATGCCGTAATCCACCTCAATGGAAGTTAAACTAATGAAGTTAAATAAAACTCAGGGCTTTTAAATTATGTCCATAGACCCTCATATTACTTGAAAGTTACAAAACCAGAGGATGAAGAAACAAGAAAAAAAACAATTACTGATAGCTTTAAGAGTCTTTATTTTTAAAAACATATTCCCACCTAGTGATGCTCTGTGCAGTGCTTTGCTCTCTATTCACCAGAGGTGGAATTCCACTTTTACTATAGAATATCAGAGGTGGTATAATTGTAAATGAAAAAGTCAAAAAGGGAGAAATGTGTCAGTGGAAATTTCTTTCGATACCTAAAGCAGAGCCAAGAACAAGCAACAATAATAGAAAGTCTCCAATTTGTAAAAAAAAAAAAAAAGCAACCACAAACAACCAAAAAAACCAACCAAAAACAAAGAAAGAAAGTTGAAAGGCGACAGTGGCTAAAGCTAAGTATTTCAAATAAACAGACCTGGAGAACTAAAATCCTAGAAATCTAGCTGAACTATGCAAGGATCTCTCTGAATCATAAATCGCTGTTTTTGATGAACGCTAACAAACTGGCAGAGGATTTCCAAAGGAAGTCTACAACACAGGGTGCAAAACATGACTTGGAAACATAGGAAGTTCCATCTTAACATGAGGAGGAACTTCTTTACTTTGAGGGTGGTGGAGCACTGGCACAGGCTGCCCAGAGAGGTTGTGGAGTCTCCCACACTGGAGACATTCCAAACCCGCCTGGACGCTGTCCTGTGCAACCTGTTGTAGGTGACCCTGCTCTGGCGGGGGGGGTTGGACTAGATGATCTCCAGAGGTCCCTTCCAACCCTGACTATTCTGCGATTCTGTGATTCTGTGATTGAACTAGAAAGTTATACGTCAGTTAGAGTAACTTTAAATCAAATTACACAAACATTGAATTGAAGAAAACAGCTAATCTGGGAAGCAACTAGAGAATTGAAGTCTAGAATTAGAAACAGTCAATACAATCATAAGGATCCTTTCATGAAAGATGGGAGTTCCAAAATTCTTGATTTATTTTTGCATGATCATATATCTGGTTAATAAAGTATTTTTCATATAGTATATGCTATAATAATGCATGAATTTATCCAAAACTTTGTGTTGCATGGTGCTTTGGCATTTTTTAAACAGGCACTGACTGAAACTGAGGGAGCTCACCCTGTTTAGATTAAAATCTGACTCATCTTCCATACTTGAGATCAATCGGTAAGGAGACATCAAAGATGGACTTTCCTAATGAGATCCCCCATGGACTAGTTCTTGTTCCAAAACTATTCAGTATTTTTATTAACATGAGACTCTGTAGATTACTCGTGCTACGCAGACTCACGGAGCAGTACACCACTATGGCAATGAATTAGAGAATAGCTATAGCTTAACTCATGGTGTTACAAGGTCACAATTAAGAGAATGTGTTTCAATAAAATCAAATGTAACCAAGATAAAATCCCACAAAACCCTCTGCGGACAGGGGGGCAAACTTCAAGGTTTTCAAAGGTAGCACAGTCTATGTGAATCTGGGGGTAAATATAGTGGCAGAGGAAATAACACAGTGCTTGACATACAAAAAAAAGGTTAAACGCCAGACTGGCCTTGCTCTGTGTGTGCGTTGGTGAGACTGGCATTGCAATACCCCACTCCATCCTTGCTTGATCGGAGGGATGGGAAAACCTGAAAAGAGGTCCACAGAGATTCCAAAGCGATGACGGAGGGGGAGGATGGGGAAAGGGCACACAGCGAGTGCCTGAGATGTCTTTTTGCAGGCAGATGGGAGCTCGCTGTGCTCACACCTCAAGCGGATTGACCCAGCCAGCCCAGACCCAAGGAGGCATCTCACAACAGGTACTGATGCAGATTTTGGCAGGCAGAGAGGCAGCCAGGGGCCTGTGAGTGGGCTCTTTGGCAGCGCAGCCTCCGATCCTATGCCATAGCCACACTGAGAGCTGGGCAGCTGCTCCAGCTCCCTGCCGTCTTCTAACAGACAAGCTCAGCTCAGGGCTGGTATGTTTTGCACATGGGCTCAGGGTTATGCCAGGTCAAGAAGGAGCTTTACTCCAGTTCAGACTAGCAGAACCCACCGAGACATTTCACCTTCTGCAGGGTGAAGTGATGGCCGTTGCACTGGAGCAACCTAGCATGGCTTGGGGAAGCCCCTGAATTGTCGAATCTTGCTGTTATCACAAGGCTTACCCAGTTTGATATTAACTGTGGCATTTGCAGAGGCCAAGGAATCTTACCTGCTAACTGAAAATAAATAATTCAATGTTTAGCTGTTGGGGATGGGGAGGAAAGTCAGCACCTGTGACGTCTCTCCTCAAACGGCCTGAAACCTCCTACAGGAGGCAACAGTCAAGATGCAGAGATGTTTAAAAACCAACTAGGGGCAGACTGAAGCTGACCCAGCCTTGGGTGGGGGTTGGAGAAGGTAATGTTCAGAAGTCGCCTCCAGCCTTCATGGCTGTGTGACACTAGATGAACCAGTCCTAGCCACTTCCTAGCCTCTACCACCTTAAAATCAGATATTCGATTTGTGTTGGTCATTTAAGCTCACCCTTACATCAAGGGAGGACAACATTGTCCAAGTGCTGTTTAGACACTTAACTGGAGATGGGATGGACCACAATCTGGAGATGGCTCCCCCACACCAGTGAGGACACTTCACTTGCACGACATGTTTAACTTATTGCAGATGAACTGTAGGGATTTGAGTCCTGGTTAATGCCTAAATAGCATGCATTTAATTTCAAGACTTTCAAAGCCCAGCTACCTGATTAACAACTGTGACGTGGAGCTGACCATGACCTTCGTGTATTATTCGGGCTGGCTTTATTTGTGTAACTATTTTTATATGATCAGTCTCATTATTATTAAAATTAATTACAGTCATGGTACTTGTGGATTTTTTGTTCCCACAAAATATTATTCTTGCTTTCCTATTTCTAAAGACCCCCGAGTGACTGCAAATTAGGGAAGAACACCTGTAAATGTAGGTTAAGTTCCTTAAACCTGGGGGTGGATGTGACATTAGCTGGGGGCTCAGCGCAATTACTGTATTTATTTTAAAGGAAGCCTCTAGACAGCGGTGACTTAGTACTGCTAATGATGTCTGGCAGAAAGGTTACACACTAATATGGAAAATGACAGTGTGGAATACATTTATCTTCACAGTTCATTCATAACGCTTCGGGGCACCATAACTGCTTCAGGCTTTATCTGCTGCAAGTAGGGACTCCGCACCCACCAGGAAGCAGTTAGTGAGTGCTGTATCACAGAGCTCTCCCTCCTCTGCCTTGCACACAGAGCCTTCGCGTTGAATCAAGACTAAACAACTCAGAAATGGAACGAGTGTATTGAAATACGGCAGACACAAAGCTAACGCGCACAGGCGCAGCCCTGCACGTAGATACCTGCCGACAAGGCAAAACGCCAGAAGCATCCCCAGTTCACACAGCAAACATCCTGGGAAACACCTGTTTTATACTTGCAACGCGATATTGCAGCGGCAAGTAGCAATGTGAGCCACGTCAGGAGCAGAAACACAATACACTACCCAGGTTTCAAAGGAGCCCTGTGCTCCGCAGCATCAAAAAGCTGCAATGAGGATCAAGAAGAATTAAAACTGATGATGTGACAGAAGTAATCCACCTTCCAGCATAAGGTCATTACACCCACCTTCTCTATTGAAGTCATCTCAGCTCCAAGGCCTGAGATAAAGCTCCCTGGCCTGAAAATGCTTCTAATTAGTGTATTAGCATGAAGATGAATCAGACTTGCATTTACTCCCGCACAACCATTTCCAGGGCGTTTGCAGACGGGCTGTAGGTTCAGAAGTTCCTTGTCACAAGTGCTCTGTCTGACAGTCTTAAATGAATTCTCGCTCAAAAACTTGCTTAGCAAAGAGAGAAAGAGCCTGATTCTGGCCTCAGACTGGTTTAATGAAATTACGTTTGCATAAAACCAATGAGAGACTAGAATTAGATATAACTGCTGATAAACAATATGTAGTACATGCCAGCACACAGACTACTAAATTACATTAGATTAAGCAAGAGCAACCTAATATAAAAGGACTGAAAACAGCCAATGAAGTTAAATATTCTAAATTATAAGTATATATTCTATTCTTATTAGAATTCACTGTAGTCAGTTAAAAATTACAAACTTAGCCTATGAAAATTCACTTCACAGAGCCTCGTGATGAGAAACATTTGCAGCTACTGTCAATTTATGTATGACTAATATGTACACATACATCCTGATACGTCTATTAGGCTAGTATGGTCAGTAACACAAAGCCAGTGTGCCATTTGGGAGGCAGTCACTAGAAGTCTGAGTTTATACACAAATAAAGCTCAGGAAATCTTCCACACTTCCAGTTTCACACAGCCTGAGCCCTAATAAAATGCAAAGGAAATTAATTTCTTTGCTGCACATCTGTGAACTGACGGAAAGCCTCTCCTGTTTATTACACTGCCACAGGCTTCCTCAGTCCCACGAAAAAGAAACATCCATGCTCACTTTCTGCTTTGCCCTGTTCTTAATGCATCATCTTCATTAACTTTCTGTCTGCCTCTAACCTGATTTTGCTGAATGGGATTTCATGCTAAAATACTGCACGTTAAATTTTTTGCTGTGACAAATTAAAAAATGCTGCTATTTGAGACCGTCGATTTTGTGCGCCATGGTACTGCGCAGAGAAAGATCACAAATTACTAAATGAGTTTGTACCAAGTTGTGTGTTGCTGTGGTTGGTGAAAAAAAAAATAAAAATCAACACTTTTAAAAAATCTGCCTTGACAGAAAAGGAAATTCCGAAGTTTCTTTTCACAAATTACACTGCACAATGTTTCTAAGCCAGTATTTTTCCTGATCTTGGAGAATCTTGTGTCTATACATAATAGCTGCAAGTGCTTGGATCCACAGCTCTAAGGCAGCACTGCCTGCAGATTGACCTGATGTCTAAGGACTACAGCACTACCTAACTCTAGGCGGTCCACTAAAATGCCTTACAACATTTTTCCTGGATCAGTTTCACAAACCAGAGACGAGCGGTACAGGAGTCCTGGACTACAAGGCAGAACTTTATGGCGCTTCATAAAGAGTCACATGTCTCACAAAACCTCTGCCTTAATAAGACTCAAGGATCCAAAATGACAATATAACAAAGAGCTGTAGACACTGATAAAGTCCAGTATTTCTTAACTATGCACCTGGATTCCCTCAGAGGACTAAATCCAGGCTGGTTTATGTGGGAACAGTTGCATGAGGGTAAAAAAAATCATCAAAACAGGTGCCTTTGCAGACCTTCACCTCTGAAAATCAGCATTTTCGAAGAGAAAGTTTTTGTGTAAATAGTCCAGGTAGGCTTTATTGATTACTGAAATCCCTCAGATGATCTTTCTGATGGGTACAGGAATATTCAAAACCAAGAAATCAGAACACAGCTGGTCAACATGAAAAACAGTGATGGAAATGTTCAAGTTTTGATTGTCTTGCAGACCTAAGCCAATTTTGTTTTTAAATTTTCATAAATATTTCTTCTTTGGAACTGCTTCTTTTTTTAAAGTTTTTAAATTTTGGGTTTCATGAGAAAGCCATGGAAATGAAAGAATTGACAATTCAGCTCACACAGACAGGACATCTTGTGGACATCTGGGGTACTTTGTCCCCTTTGTACAGTATCACTCTTCCCTGTTTATTCCTTAAAGTGGCTTATTTACATGATCCCTGAATTTATGTGAGCCCTTAAAGAAGTATCGATCAGGGATTAAAATGCCATTACATACTTTCCAGTATGTTTTTTTCCCCCAGCACAACTTAGTTGACATCTGTGGGCTTGCACCACTGAAAAAATGAAGCAAGTCAGTGCAGAACCAGAGCCAGGAAAAGAAATAACCTTCCAAGCAAAAGGCAAATCAACTGGAGATGTAAAATGGGAAGGACAACCTGAAGAATATGGTCAAGGACAAAAGGGTGCTGAGACTGGGAGAGTACTGTATCAGCATCATCCAGCTGATCTCTTAGTCACAGTTTTCTTAAGAGAAAAACATCAGCAAAGCACTGATATTCTTTTATGGAGAGACACAATAAGTTCTTGAGCGAAAGTGGCTGAAATACAAAATTGCAATGACAATTTTAAATCATCCCAGATTTTTCCTGTCTGCTGCAGAACAGGAGTTGCCATTGCTTGCCAGCGCATTTTCTACCCAAATGGAGAAGATTCTTCTGGATGGTGTCATTATAAGTGCAGTAGACTGTTTTGAAGTTAAAAAGAAAAACATATTAACCCAAACTTTGGCCATATAAACTATCCATCTCTAAGCAGAGCTGTAAAAAAGAAATTTTAAGTTTCACAAATGCCCACAAAGGACAAATAATTCATTAAATTGTATCATTTAATATTCCTCAACATAGATTCAACAACCCCCTGCTTTCTTTCTTCATTGTCATCACTGTTTTTGAAGATAAGTTTTCTGAAAGGAAAATCAGAAATAAGAGCTGAGCTGGACATGCTGGCGTTCCTAGGATTATTCAGTCTGCATGAAAGCTGCATTTTCTTTCTGGGGCATGGGAAGCTGCAAGTCACCAGATCACAAAAGCTGTAAATGTTGGGGGAAGACAAGGAGATAAGTAGGGGAAAATTAGACTGGATGACTGAGAGAGATCTCCTGTCAGTTAGTAAGTAAGTCTGTTTCCCCTCAAGTGCCTTGCTCTACCATCAGATGTTATTATATTGTGTGATTATTCTAATAAATGTCTCTTTCCTAATAACTCATACAGTTCTAGAAGTTCATTCCCCAGATTCTTCACAACCTTCAGCTGATTTTCCGTTTATACATGGCAATTTTTAACCACTTATTTCTATGCCAGTCCCATCTTTTTCCGTAAATATTTTTTTTCCTTCCCTGATGTTTGCCTCTGTCGTATAATCAGAGGCAATATTATGCCCTTTTGGTTATTGCTTTGCTGGTCTAAATAAGCCAAGCTGGTTTTTTCCTTTCTTTCAGGACAGCCTCTTTGCTCTTTTATCTTCCTCCTCAGCCTCTGGGCTCTCTTCTGGTTCAGTTTCATCCTTCCCACATAAGAGTGACCAGAGCCTTACAAAGTGTTGCGGATGGGCTGTCCCTGGTAGAAATACCTCACTTGTGCTTTTCCAATGGCTGTATCAGCACTGATGGTTTCAAGTCATCCAACAACCAACAGCTTCACATTTTTTAGGACAATAAATAAATAAATAAATAAATAAATAATGTTATTAGTCCCTAAATTAAAGGCTCTGCACTCTCTACCTTATATTTTATCTAGTTCATATTATTCCAGTTATCAAGATTCATCACTCCCCTTGTTGTACTCTGAGCTTCCAGTGTTGCTCCTAATTTTGAGCATTCGCAAACTTCTGTTAGTACAGTACTACTTTTTCTGCCACGTTGCCAAGGTAACTATCAATTAAGTCACTATTGATGAAGACTGGACTGAATACTAGGGCCATAAGGAAGTCAATTCTCATTGCCCTCTGGTCTG
>VZSZ01000647.1:33641-71333 GCA_013398815.1 Ibidorhyncha struthersii
GAGATGTTTTACTTGTCAGACAGGTTTTATCTCTATCTCTGCCTCTACCTCTACCTCTGCCTCTGCCTCTGCCTCTGCTTCTACCTCTACCTCTACCTCTGCCTCTACCTCTACCTCTACCTCTACCTCTACCTCTACCTCTATCTCTATCTCTATCTCTATCTCTATCTCTATCTCTATCTCTGTCTCTATCTCTGTCTCTAATCTCTGTCTCTATCTCTGTCTCTATCTCTATCTCTGTCTCTATCTTTATCTCTATCTCTATCTCTATCTCTATCTCTATCTCTATCTCTATCTCTATCTCTATCTCTATCTCTATATCTCTATCTCTGTCTCTGTCTCTATCTCTATCTCTATCTCTATCTCTATCTCTATCTCTATCTCTATCTCTGTCTCTGTCTCTATCTCTGTCTCTGTCTCTATCTCTGTCTCTGTGTCTCTGTCTCTCTCTGTCTCTGCCTCTGCCTCTGCCTCTGTCTCTGCCTCTGTCTCTCTGTAGATTAGCTTTCTCCTAAGTATAAGTTTAACTAAAACTTCTAAACATTTCCAGTTAGTTTGCCAGAAGACTACTTTTAGGGAAATCATGTTGCCATTTCCGTTCACCTTCCATTTACTAATACCTCTTAATACTTTTTCATTTATTCTTTCTTTCAAAAACTCTTCTAGTGCTGTAATGCCTACTGTCTGGTTGACTTTGGAGCTCAAATCACCACTCTCTAATTTTCCCCTTTCCACCACTGAAAAATTTTCTATGTGGAAAAATGTGCCATGTGAGTTTCAGGAAAACAAACAAACAAACAAAACCAACCAACCAAACAAAATCAATCCAAAAAATTCTCAAGATAAATATGGAAAACACAAGAAGTGAATATGCCTAAGAATGTTAGTTGCAGAACTAAAATTAGAGAGCCCATCTAGTTGAGAATAACAAGTGGGTGAAAAAGTTGACTTGCTGATAATTTTCAGAGGACTTTTTAATGAATTACAGAAGAATAAAAAAAGCAGTAAGAGATATAGTTAATCTGTTGAGTTTATTCAATAGCTACTCCACCTAGACAGAATTCAGTGGCCAATACATGATCATCCCAGTAAAACAGAGACATGAAGAACTCATGAATCCTGAAACTCCACTCGTAAGGAAAGTGGGCAAGTTTCAGTTTCAGACTAGAGCAGACAGAAAAAGGGAAAGATACGTATACGTCTACGAGATCTCTACGTATTTACTAGGATAAAAAAAAAAGCTCAATAAGATCCATTCTTCAAACAGCACAAGCAAGTTGTCCCATCCACATCTCTGAAACCTAGGTAATAATTGATTTTTGTCTGAGACATAACGCTGGAGAAACTGTAGTTTCATGGAATAGTGGCCCAGAAATTCAAAACATCCATTTAACTTTGTGTAATCTTTTTCAATAAACAAGATGTACTCATTATTCTCACTCTCCTTGGGTGAGATGCTGGCAAATATTCAGTGATAGTTTTGTGACAACTTGACACAGAAGGGACATTTGAAATCATAACACTTTCTATGCTGCAGAAGCATAGGGTACAGTTCCAAGCACCATTTCTCAAAGCTTGACAGACAGTAAAGCTACCCCTTATCATCAAAACACAGGAAGTATTGATTTCTATTAGTTAAAATAAGTCCACATTACAACTAATTACACTGATTGAACAGCAGGGTAATGTAATGTAACGGAACGTAACATAACGTAACTTATAAAGTAATGTAATGTAGTGTAATATACACAAAACAAAAGCACTGGAAAATAAAGTTTCACTCTAAAAAACAGGTTAAGAAACAGAGGTCTGAATCCCTCGATGCTGGAGAAATTAAAGCTGGTGCCAAGGGACATCTTTGCTTTTTATCCCTTTCCTTCCTCTCAAAATTGTTCTTTAAACAGTTGACATTTCTCCTCAAAAGTACTAACCACATCTCTAGACAGATGGTGTGATTCCAACTGCTACTAATACTATTAATGAAGGCTGCTGGCTCCTTTCCCTGAGGAATTCTAATTGGTAAAAAAAATTAGTCCTATCATCTAGTGAAGGCTTCTTCCTTTGAAATGTGCCTGCTCCTTTGACATCTGTCTGCTCCTTAGGAATATTTCCAAGCACAATACTAACAAAATGCATTTCTTATTTTCCAAATAAAATATTAGCCCCATAACCAATTTCTAGAAGGTGTTACTGTAGTGTTATGTGGAATTGTGCTTTGTTTGTGAACGAGCATCATAGTTTCTAAAGCAGAATCCAAAAGGTGACTCTAGCATTCCATACCTTAAATATACAGAAAAATTCTATGAAGTGGTGATTCCCTGCTGACGTTTTTCCAGTTTACCGATTCTTGCAATTTCATCATACTTTTCACAGTATATGGTATTTTGCTTAAAACAACTACTTGTGTCAAGAAATTGCATGAGAATCTCAGCTTTCATTAAAAAGTAGACTTCTGGGCCTCATGGCTGCAAAGAAATACTCGGTAACATCCTGTGTGCCAGAAAGACTCAGAAATCAGGGGGCAGAGAAATAGAACACAACAAACATTATTTTATAAATCCCTTTGTTTTACCCAGTTGTGTGATTCTGTGAGCATGAGTAACGATATTTGAATGTGACAGTCTGGTTAAAAAAAAAAAAAAAATTTTAAAAGAATGTGGTTGAATTTTTTTATAGTAGACTGTTGACTGGAAATAAGTATATTTCCAAATCTGTTTAGTAGTTAATCTGAAAAGGATTACTTACATGACTACAATGTATAAAAAGCTTTTCAGCTGACAAGAAAAAGTGTATATAAGAGATGCAATATTGATGGGAATCTGGACACACTTATAAGCAGGTACAAGGAGAGGAAACTGAAAGTTTGGGATAAACAAGAAGAGTCAAAGGATGTCTCAGATATGCATTGAGCCAAGATTACTCATATGCATCTCCGCTGGGCTGAGGATGCCCCAGAAGGGTCTATTCCCCAGGGACACCCATAACACTCTTGGCAATTGCCCACCAGAAGAAGAGGTTGTGAGGTTGTGACTTGAGTCTACAGTAATAAGAAGGGTCGAGACCCAAAAGGGGGTCTGGGGGACACCTGCAGCACCAGGGGAGAAGGAGGAGTCCAGCAGTCTCAGAGCTTGCCCTGAATGAAAGAAGCAAGTAGAAAATAAGGTCTTTATGTGTAAATTATGAAGCAAATTTAACTAGTTGTGGCACTTTGAACCTGACTGCAATTAGTAATAGGATAACGGTCCAGATCCTGCCCAATAACCCAATATAGCTCCATTAACACCTTCATTTCACAGTCACTTTATACCAACTGACATTTTGGTTTGGCAGCCCGACTAAAATTCGTTTTTATTTATTGCTCCATAATACACAACCTAGGATTTTAAACAGTTACTAAAGAAACCATATCTTCTGTGGCCACTGCAGTGTTCTCAGGGTTCACGTGGCAAGAAGCATTTGTCACTGTGGAGAAGTGGTGAATTGTAGTTGAAAATACATTTTTAATTTTAAACTGGCACTTCTGAGCCTTTTGTGTTATCAGCTACCGTTTTGCTGACAATTTGTATAATTTGTGACGGTAGCGGTACAAGAAGCCAATACCAGAAATTATAAATCCGCTTTCATTTGATTTAACCTCTTCATTGCTCCTCTCCTTTGTTCTTCCACAGCCACAGCAGCCTGTACTGCTGGCACCGCAGTCAAGCAGAGAGATGTCATGTGCAAACCCAACACTAAGATTACTGCAGAAGTCGGAAATTCCCTCTCCTGCCTGTTTCTTTCATGGCCACTGGGAAATCCAGGGAGAGTTCTGCCAAGATCCCTGGTACAATGTCTTTTTTTGCTAATTTTTTGAGCACCGAAGCCCAAAGTGACTAAAGAACGTCTATCCCACCAGAGCAAGTCCACATGAATCAAAACACATATAGAACGCTGACACATGGGCCAGCACTACAAATCATTTATAGCCTGATGCATGGTATTCCATGGTAGAAATAGGAGTGCCCTGGATTCAACAGGTCCTCAGGAAAACAAGAAGTATTCCACAACAGGTGGCCACAAACAATGCAATGCAATTGTAAGGGGCTAATATTGTTTCCAGAACATCTAAGAATGATTTTATTTGGTAGAAGGGGGTTTGCTGTTCCTCTGGAGGGGGACAGTGGTGAAAAACTGAGAACTGGATTCTCCCAAGTTGCCACCCAAATTTCCAGTGTGCTGGGAAAAGTGAATTAATTTCCTTGGCTGCACAAATCTAGTTTCACTAATACACCCCTAGAATTCACTTAAGCTATCAGTGGAGTTGTGAGTATGGGTTTTAAAGACCTTTGGTTTAATATTTAAATAAATGTTTAAATATTCACGTCCTTACTTCAGCTGACAGACTCCTCTTGGATCACACTGGTCACAGATTTATGGACTCTCTGAGACTGTGCTCTCTGCTGCTTGAGGATAATACTTTGCACTTTGACAGAATATTTCATTTTGAGATCTTAAAGCACTTTGCAGGTGCACAACAATTAATTAAGCTTTGCAACGCACCTCTGTGGGGTGGCACTCTGCTATTACATCCATTTAATGGTCGCTAAAAATGGAGTATGGTGATGTTAACTCCTAACGTCCAACAGAAGAGGCACAATTGCAGCATGCTGTAGACACAGTCTCACCAACAGGGACACGTTCCAAGCATTATCATCTCCAACATTTTATAATCTGCAGCATGACATGACACCAGAGTAACTGCCTGAATTTCAGCCTGTGCCTGCTGTCCCGTTGGTGTGGATGGAAAGTTTTTGTGTAACAGAGCCAGCTGTGTAAGGTTCAGCTCCTGCAGTGGGACAGTAAAGGCTCTGTCTTGTGCACTTCACAGCACGTGGACCCCAGCTTTCCAGAGGACACTTACCTTCCTGAACAGCACGGCATGCAGCAGGAGTGGCTATTTTGCCAGCAGCGTTTTCCTTCTCAGGTAATCTACTTTACCCCATTTCTAGATCATTTTGGAAATTTCTTGTAAATGCTCTGGCCTGAGGCAAATACCTAGACGCTGTTAATGACATCCAGCAAGGAAGAAGCCTTGAGGTTTCTGCAGCTCATGCCTCGGACACACTGTGGGTGGGCAAGCACCTTGTGAAGCCCGATGCTGTTCAGATGAATGGGCATAGCAGGAAACACCAAGGATCTCCCACGGAAGAGGACCAGAAGCAATGATAGCAAGTTTATGGCATGTACGAAAAAGTGTAGGAGACATCCAGCAGCCCAGGATGATATAAAACTGAATGAATTGTCCATTTCCCTGAATAAGGTCAAAGAAGAAAACATAGCTAGACTGGACACAGAGAGGAGGAGACAGACCTGAAGACGTTGCTGAGATCTCAATACATCTGCTAGGAATGCAAGGAAGGAAGTCTGAAGATGAACAGATGGTAGAGGAGAAGTGATTGACTTTGTTCATTAAAAAAAAAAAGCAAGAATGGTGGGGTTTAGGGCTTGTTGCAATTAGTACCCTTTCAGTCTAAATGAATTGCTCATTGCAGTAATAAATTCAGGAACTGTTGCTTTCAGTCTGCCCTTCTCACAGGCAAGAGACACAGACATGGCACAAGCCCAAGGCAAAACCTGAAATATGACCTTTTGCATATTGGTGTGTATCATACTGTAACAAGCCTGGATTTATCTAATAATTCCCTCCTTTCCTTCTCCTTGTTCTAGGTATTGCCAGAATACCCTCCCTGGTACATCAGATCCTTTGTTAGCTCCAGAAAAACATGGTGAGAAAGGGTCCTGAGAGGATTGTGAAATGGGACTATGGAGTTTCCCAGGCAATTAAGCACATATCTCTTTTCCCACCAATACTCTCCAAATTTTCCTGACACCCTGAATTTTTTTAAAAAACTGCTTAAAAGGTATTATGATGCTTATTAAAAGTACAAGGAAGGACAAACTACAACAGCATATTCAGGGGAAAAAAAAAGTTAATATAGACTAAATCTTCACCTGAACTACTTTCACCAGTGCAGGCATGCTGCATCATGGCCTTTCCACCACTTGCATTATCAGTAATTCTTTTCTGTGGTGCAGACTCTGAAAGAGCTTTGTTTGACCCTTTTTATTTTAATATGACTAGAGGAAAAAAAAAAAACAACAAACAAAAAAAACCCAGAAGATATATAACAGTCTCTTTCTCCTCTTCTTAAATTATTTAATTTCTGAAAGAAAAAAAAAACTTGTAGCAATCAGACAAGAACTCAGCAATCCATTAAATACCATTGGCCTTTCATCTTCCAAGCCAGTCTTGAATCATAGCATCTGACAGAGCGAAGATAGAAACAACCAGGTCCTCTCACTGCCTAGCACAGAATTAATCCCTAGACAGCACCTTGTCATACTTTTTTCAGTCTAACTTTGATTGTATAATGTAAAGGGGCTTTCACCACTTCTTTGAGACAATTACTGTATCGTAAGAAAAACACCTTCTCTAGGAATTTTTCTTGATCTACATCCTAAATAAGGTTCAACAGTTCTGTTACATCGTTTCTGATTTTGTTTTCTCATATAATCCTCCCCAATAGCCATCATTGTTTCTCATCACAGATGCTTATTTGATGAAAGGTTGACTAAAAAATTGACTACTACCATGGTTCTTCCTCGTTTACTTACTCCATTTAAAAAGTGAGCGGTAATTCGCTAATTCTCCGAGTCCAGTATTGAAAAATTGGAGGAAAATTTTTAAATGGACAAGAAAACATTAATATACAAGCAAAACATGAAAAATTTTGTTCTATTAGTAGTTTACATGCTGATATCTGAGTGTGTCAGCCTTTGTTTTCACTAATCTGATATGAAAATTGCTTGAAATGATTGAGAGGTCATATCTTATTAGGGCAATCAAATGGTAAAATTCTATGATATTAATGCAGTGTGATAGAAAATGGTTAATACCATAGACAGTTGCTAATATGTTACGATGGGTCATATAGATAAAGTCTATCTTGTTTTCACATACTCTGCTGAACTATTTTTACTCCTTTTTTAGAAAGGGGATGGAAGGTGACAAAGGGACAAGAATGCAGAGGTTGCTGAATGCCTTGTATGCCCCTGGATGCCCTTTCTTGTGAATTTCATGAATGCCAATGGTATTTCTTGGTCAAAATCCCACAAAATTCAGTGGGAGCTGTTCTGCAGTTGTTTTATTTTCTTCAGTTCAGGACACTGAATCAATCCCTTAATTATCTGCACTTTTATTAGGAAAGGATCACTGTCAAAAATAAAGGTATAACTTACTTCTTTTTTTTTTAACTTTTTGGACAATGACCCATCTGATTCCTGCCAGAGAACACGGGCAAGAGTTGCCCAAAATTTTAGGTGAATGGTATCTGACCGTGCTTAAGGCAAGTAATGACACAGTCAGAAGTTTCTTGACAGCCTGCAGTCAAGTTCTTTATTATGAGCTGTGAGGTGACCCAGACGGCCACCAGTCAGAATTTTTAATCCTTTCATTTTCTTCCCCTCTAAAAGCTTATGCTACATGTTTCAAATAATGTAAGTTTTGTAATTTAGAGAAGATTTTATTCAGTCTACATCTCTGAAGGACCATGTCTCCACCTATCCACAGCTCACAGGGGCATCTTCAGCTGCTTCCTGAAGGAAAAATCTCCTGATCCAACTGATGAAAACAAAGGGAAGGTCAACCTAAGAGAGAGAAGGGGATTTTGATCCTCAGCACATGTTGAATTCTCACAGTGTTCCCAGGCTTTAGTCTTCATCCTGCAATGGGAAGCTCTCCTGAAGAAGAAAAAGCCATATGTGAAAACTTCCAGCAATGTTTTCCGTCACATTCAGGCTGCTGGAGATGAGAGGATGGGAGCTGAGTCCTTATAAACCATGGGGCTACACCTTCCCTCACCATCTGAGCTTCTCGTGACTCTTGAGTCAGCACAAGACCATGGGTTTGGGGCTGAGAAGATTTCCTCTGGTTCCTTGAAACTGTAAGATTGTCATCCTGAACAGGGAAAGGAGGAATGTCCCAAAGGACCAACAGTAGTATTGAATTAAGTGACCAAACAAAATCCTTTACTGCTGGGAGATGTCTTGACTCTCTGGCAAGTGATGGTTTTATTGATCACTTTTAAGGGCTGAACATTAGGTGACGCAGGGTGAAACTGTGCACAAAAAAAGCTCATTAATTTCCCTAATGTTCCTAAAAGTTAGTGTAACTTAGGCATTTATCTGCCATTGTACTTTAAAGTTTCTTCCTTTTTACACTTTTTTCCCCCATTCAAAAACACTTTTGCCGTGCAACGGTAGGTAAGAAACTGCTGCATTGAATAACGAAATTTGTGTATTTGGTAATGCAGTTTTAAAAGACAAATAAAGCAGGGCCCGTTCCTGTTAATTCATTCCTGTTTCTCTTCTTCCAGACTCCATCACCCCTAAGAGCACTGGCAAAAGCCTGCATGCACACAAATCTTGAAATATTAAGGACAAAAAATCATATTTCAGAATGACTGGAAGAATTATATTTTTGTGTGTGTGTTATTTATTTCTTGTACTCTCTCATTCTGTCAGTCTTCTTCTCTGTCTCTTTTTTTATGCTTATTTTAAAACCCTGAAAGATTTTTTGAAAAGATTATATTCCAACCGGCAATACTATGTTCTAATGTTTATCTTAATGTAACATTTCATACCCTTAAAAAATCTTTTTATTCCAAGATGACATTATCTATGGTTTACAAAATGATTATGATGATTACTTGGAGGACTTGGCTTAGGAAATCTGGCTCTGACACACATTACTTTTACAGAAAAATAAATTTATCTCAATTGGCTCTTAATGTCATCTGAAGAAGGTAACTATTTAAAATTAGCTGCCAAACACAGAAATAATCCTACTTGAAATACAATATATTTCATAAAGACATGAACTGACTAACTTGGCTTTTGGATAGTGCAAGTGTTTTAACATATCTTATTACTACCTGAAATATATTTCAGATGGGCTTTAGAGAGAGGCTATGGATTTTTTCTCATGCATTCATTACTTTGACCTTATATTATCAAAATGTTTGTAGAAAACAAGATATATTGTGCCAGCTGACTTCTGTGGAGCTCTTTGTAGAGCTTTACAGTATCAATATAATGAATTAACTGAAATAACATCTGTGCTAATTACAGGCAAGTTTAAAAAGCTGAGACCTGCATTTAGGTTTTCAAAATGCCAGTGGACTCAGCTAATTACCACACGCTGTCACGGTGAGAGCAGCCAGGTCATGTTATCAAGACCTTTGTTGTCCAACAGCAAAGAAAATAATGAAAGGAAAATACTCAGCACCTGAAATAAAGGTCGTGGGCAGCAGATGCCAAATCCAGCCCCTTCCCCTCCTGAGTGCCAACCTTGTACCAGAAGCAGAAGAGTGTATTCAGAAAATTAAGCCCCAGGCTTCTAGAGATGGTGTCTCTCTTCGGATTAATTTTTAAGAGGTTTTTAAAGTGATTCCCTCTCAGAATGAAGGATTTTGCAACTTGTTCGTGTGATATGGTTTTAATCTTATTCAGATCACTCCATTCAAATTAAGGAATATGAAAATCTCTTTCTAACAAGAGTGGAGCCCCTGAGATGTCACCGTTGGCAATGACAGGGACTCCTTCTGTTTGAAAGCACTCTGCCAATTTCCATTCCTGATCCTCCTCTTGCTCGTGGTGGGGCAAAGGTGGGTGAATTAAGTGAAGACAGTGCAGGTATCCCAAAGTAATAGCTCCTTCAGATCAGAACCAAATTCTAGTGAATTCAGCAAAGTCAAGGATGTATGTGGGAAACATAGTATTTGGCTTGAAAAAAAAACACCCAAATGAAACACCATCAACATCAGGGGGCAACAACATAACTTGAACACATTTTTCTTTTTCCTGATTTTCTTTTTTTCCAAATGCTCAGAATTTACTATTCATTGCTTGGCTTTTCAGTTTGCTAAGAGGAAAATAAAATTTGTCATCAGTGCAATCCATTTACTTGAAATTCCACGCCCAGGTAAGACAGACAGGCATGCTCCGCCCTCATTTTGACATATCAGCTGTGGCATATACAAATCACAAGCTTTAAATTCCCACAATCACATGCTCCATTGTCAGCCACACAGATAGCAGAGCCAGCGCAAAATAAAACTGCTTTGTTCCACCCGGGAGCTCAATAATATCCCTTATAAATCAGGATTGGTTGTATGGTTTCTTGCACACATCCCACAGATTTGCTCTGCAAAAGGCATTGACCATCTATACCACTTTCTTGCCTCTTTGTATATGAAGAGTTACGCTGCTCTACAGAGCGGAGGTGGGAAAGAGAAGGAAAAATGTATGGGTTATGAATATTGACAGGAAGATATTCTTTGTTTATTGAAGTCCTGTTTACATAAAAGCTCTTCACAGGCTACCCCCTAAGTCTAGAGGTCCTAAACCAGTGTCAGTGAGCTGTCTGGGTATTTTTTCCCACGTATTGCGCTGGTATTCTGCCGACAATAGAGACCCATTAACGTTTGGCCCTTCAAGTTAGTGCAGCCCAAGCCTCAGTGGCAGGACGTCTGCCCAATATGTAAAATAATAGAATGAATGGATTCCTTGGAAACAATGATAACAAGACCTGGCTGAGCTAACTGTGACAGCATGTGGTAATTTTCCAGCCCGCTGACCCTGTAAAGAGAGCTGGAGCACAAAGCTTGGACTGTGGGGCAGGTTGGTCTGAATGGCTGCAAACAAGTGCAGAATGTCTGATGATGTCATACACACAATTTGACAGATGGGGCAGGATTTTTGTTTGTTTTGTTTTGCTTTGTTTTGCTTTGTTTTAAACTTGAACTTAACTGTTTATTTTTCCAACATATTTATGCATTGCAGGTATAACACGGACAGCCTCAGCTGCTTTGAAAGCATGTCTCGGAAGGGTTGTTGTGTGTTAGATTTAAGAAACAACCTTATTTCCTGGTGAAAAATGGTATTGCTTCTGCAGTGAATGTTCTGGGAATGGCAGGAGAAAGTTGCTATAGAATGATGCATTATCTCTGTATTCAGCCCTGGGACTATGTTTTGAATTCAGCTCCCCCTGAATCCTAATATACACTTTGAATAGCATAAAGAAGCATTGTTATTGCCTCAGTCTAGTCATTACATCAGAGAAACAGACAACCAGAGATATCTAAACGGGTTACCAATTTAGGTTTGGTGTCTGGGAATAAAATGGGTTAAAACAAGTTTGTTTGAGTGTTACAGAAGCGACGTGTGTTTGCACGACCGTACAACTCTAAATACGCTTTAGACACTGGAAATGCACTTAAGTACAAACACTAACACAGTTGCGTACCTCCAGGAGCATGTTTGAGTTCACATAAATGTGGGCTGGGAAGAGATGATACAGCATAATTAGTTGTGAATCACCATCGGTATGGCTCCTTACATCTTTATAGCTGAATGAACACTAAAAGACAATTCCAATTCTGTGTTTGCAGTTGAAACGATAATACAGGTGTAGAACACACTGCTGAAATTTTTACCACTCTAAAAGTGGATTAGACTTTTTATATGGCCCGAGGGAAAGATGCTACACAGAAATTTTAAACATATTCCAATTGCATCTTTCTCTCTCCCTTCCAGTGTTATTTATCTTATTGGCTGTGAGCTCTTTGAGGCAGTGCCAGAAGCGTTGCGAAATAATGACAATAGGAGGAAAGCAGACCTACATAAGTAAAAAAGAAACATACATTGATTACGGCAAAACTTTCTCTAAGCCTGACACTGTTAGCCAAAGTTAAGATAAACACAGACAACCTTTTTAAATGACTAAGCGCAGCCTGAGTAAACAAACCAGAAGGCCAAATTTTGAGGACTGCATTTTCCTACTTGCTTCCGGTATCGTTTTTCAAGCAGAGAAACTGTTGGGAAGGATAATTTTTATCACAGCTTGAAATTATCATTACCAATGATGTGTATTATGTTGCTGTCTTTTCAGCAGCCATGGATTCAGTCCCTATTATATTAAACACTGTTCAAACCCACAGTAGCAGGCAGTCTCTGACCCAATGAGTTTTCAATATAATAGGCAAATTCTATTCAGAGGCAGGCAAAAGGTCTCTCTATACACCCATTAAATCCCTCAAATCCACAGTATGATAGGAAGTGCCATGATTTTTTAGAATGAGGAAAAGGAATTTGGTTGTCTCCTGCTTAACCTGAATTGCAGATTGATTTAATCACTAAGAAATTACTTTCTGACTCCATTTTATTGCATTCTATTAGAAATGTAAGGAACATGTTTGGAACATTGAAACTTCAGTGACTGGAGGGGAGACCAGAGTGAAATACGTGAGTTGTCTCTAACACCCGCTTTTAGGCTGTAAAAAATATTTCCAAATCTCTGCAAGCTTTGCGTTTTTATTACTCCTTGTTTTACAGGAAGAAATTTTCCAAGTATGGGAGGTTTACCGCCTTTTATTTAATACTTAAAATCAAGACTTTTCCACTCAAGAGGGATCTCTGCTCATCAAAGAACTAGCAAAGTTCTGACATAGAGAATTTTTTCTTCAGGTTTTTTAAATTTAATTTTTGTGACTAGTGAGTACCTTGGAGGACAGCAGCCTGCATCCAAAGGTTCAGCAGCTTCACCTATTTTGATGCAAGTGTCAGAATCCATGAATGCATGCATCCCAGACACTCCCAGAAAGCCCTGAAACAAAATAAAAGAGCATGATTCATTGACAGGAATTCATCTTTTTCAGGGGTAGAACTCCTGCAGCTATTTGCAATGAAAAAGAGCCAACAAAACAGAACTATGGTAACTGATGATTTAGATTTACAAGCTGGGTTACTGCTTGCCTGCACCACCATCCTGATAAGGACACAACAGTGCATCTTGGCTTACCGGAGGTGAAATATTTTGTCATGAAAACATTTGCAGTGGGGCAGAAAATGACTTATCAAACCACAGTTGATAACTTTTTAATTAAAAAAAACATAATTTTTAATGGCTACATTTTTGAGCAAATAAACATATCAGGTGCTTAATTTTTAATTGGATTAACAAATCGTCTGCATCATTATTATGAATTATGGTATACTAAGTAATTTTTTATGTTAATAAGTAAAATATAACATAAGGTATAATTAAATACTGTAAATTATATCTATTTTATTATGACAAATAAAGTTATTGGTTTTAAACAAACCGTGAAGAATAACGATAAATTTTAATGGTTTTAGTATGTCATAGATGAATCTTTGTTTTAAAGGAGACACACTGAACCTCCCCTTGATATAGGAAACCTTGGTCCCAGCTTGTCTAAACCGATTTAATGTAACGGGTCAATCATTTTTCTCCAGAAGGCAAGTATTGATTCCTGCAGACTATTTCTTCTACTTGCATATGTGTATGTTACTGTAGAGCAAGTCTGCAGCATTCTTCCATTTTTTTATACACACCTACATTCCTTCTATTTCATATGTACATAGGCAAGCATTTACCTGTGTGCATAGAGGTTTTCTGTTTATATCTCAAAAATAGCTCTTCCTTATTTTCTGTACTATGTGGCAGTCCTGGGATGCTCGTGGGATCCATCACTTTGATCTCAGCATACCCTCTGCTCACTTTTCAGCAGAGAAGGCAACTTTTAGGACATTATCATAGGAGTTCTGTGGATTCCCCCTCTCCACGTGCAACTTCTCCAAAACGCTGATTATAAGGACAAGTACAAAGCACAGACCATACCTTGTTCCCTTGCCAAAACTCCCACTAGCAGAAAGTCAGTGCGGGCTGAAAGGCAGAAATGGAGATAGTGAGAGAGTTTAAGACATACACAACCTCTTTCCTTCAGAAATGCGTGAAGACTTCTTGACATTTTGAGATTCCATAAATATTGATGGAAAATAGAGAAAAATGTCCATGTGGACAGTGATGCCATCAGTTACAGCAAAGGAATGGTCTCCCGGCACCACTCGTACCTACAGCTGCCAAATCTGCCACACTACAAGGTGTAGGAGATACCTGTCCAGCTCACACAAAGTGTAGGAGATACCTGTCCAGCTCACACCCCTGGGAATTTGGAAACTTGGAGAAATGGGTCTGAATGTTAAAATTTGTGGACAATAAAGGACCTAGAGGGACAGTATAGCAGTACCTACCCAGGCAAGATCTGACATTAAACATACATTTTGGGACAGTGCTATTGTAGAATTTTAATCAGAAAGAAGTGTACCATCATTTTACGCTTGTGTCATTATTAAATAATCCTTCATTTCTGTATAACCTGAGAATCTTCAGGGTTTTTTCCTCTTCTTTTTTTTTTCTGATAAGCAACATGGAACAAGCATGACAATAAATTGCAGCTATACCTGTTTGACAGAAGGACTTTTTGAGGAAAGAGCATGAAGTGACATGGAAGAAGGACAGGAGAAAAGGCACAGAGGGATGCTGTCTCCTTCCTGCACTGGAGTAACCGATTCTGCCCATGGCCAGGCTCTGTATTAACATTTTCCTGAGCATTATTCTGGAGCTTGCATGATTTTACCTGTTTACACTGCAATGTACAAGTGTGGACTCAGGAAACAATTTCATCCTCCAACATTCACAATGCCGTGATTCTGATCCTGCAGACCAAGGTGGCTTAGACCCAACTTTGAGTCCAACTCATTGCCCATGGGATTTGGTTACAAAGAAAAACTTGAATTTAAGATCTCTTTCTGGAAGGATATACAGCATACTAATTATTAGGAGACTCGTGCTTACATAGCACAGCTCTGTTTTTAATGTAGAGTTATCAAAATCCAGGCTGAAATGATTACCTAATTTTCAGTCTGTAAAGGAGAAGAGAAAGGATATATGGCCTTGTTTATGCACAAAATTGGTTTTAAATCAATTAAAATGGTAAAAACCCCTATGTGAACACATTTAAATTGGTTTACATCTGGGTTGTATTAATTTAACTTCATTCAGTTTTCACCAAATCAATGCAAATGTGTAATTAGCTTAATGGCTCTTGCTCTTCCAGAACAATAGTCTTTCATTCTTGACAACGGGGAGCTGTTTTCATTTCCTACAGATTCCAAAGAAGGTGTCGAGCTGCCTTTATACAATCGCTCTTACTATTTCACTATTCTTTCCTTTCATTATGTAATGGCTGATTCTGTGCATTAAGTAGCCGAAAGCAACAGGCCATGAGGGCAGGTGCAAGGTAACCTGGAGAAAGCAGCTTTTCTGCGTTTTTATGGGCTTATATAAAAGAATGCTCAGAGACAAATACAGACCAGGTCACTCACACCAGCTTCTGGGTATTTTTGAGGTGTTAATTTCTCCATCTAATCTCCAACATTTGTCACTTGTCAAACAATCTCGTGTTGCCCTTTCCCAGGCTTTCATTCCCTTCATTAATTGATGTTGGGCTTAGTTATTTTTTTCTGCCAATTAAAGTGAGGTTTTCTTGCTTGAGAATAAAGTCATGACTCGTGGTTTTGTCTAGGCTGATAACAACCACTTCTCCTTTGGGATCCTTCCAGCAGAGCTGTGTGACGGTCGCTTTATTGTCTTGTATTCGATCCCCTAAACTGGTGGCATTTAGGAACATGTTTATGTGGGGACAAATTGTGAAAAGCATTGTAGCCTTGATGGAAAATTCCAAGTGCCATCAGTGCCCGCTGAAGACAACAGCTGTGAGCGTAATCGGCAGGGTCACCAGCTGCTCTGCACTTCACAGGGTCCAGCCTGGGATTTTACCAGAGGTTGTTAAAAAAAACCCCATCTCTCATGTAAAAGTAACAGATTACGCATAATAACTCTCTGCTCTGAACTTCCTCGTGTGTTTGTTTTCTGTAACACACTCTAATTTTTTAGAGAAAGACAGGAATAACACAGGAAACAAGTTTTAGGACATTTTTTATGTAATGGATTGGATGTCACAGGAAGAAGGGCTGAAGCCAGAGAGTTCATCCGCAGGCCTTGGGAACATCACAAACTTAGAAAACCAATGAAGCAGTTTTCAGCTTTACCAAATGCAGTCATTATGTGAAATCCTTTTCCATAAATCATCTTAAAGTTATTTTCAACGGCGATTCAATATAAACCTACTTTTCCAACCAGGCATATCTGTGGTATGAAACACCAAAGAAAACCATGAAAGCTGCTTTTGTTAATTCACTCTGGAAGTATAAATAACTGGGCTAGTAGTCAGTTGCTTTTGACATGGGAGAACTGCTGGAGAAATTAAGATGCCAAAGGATAGTCTGAAATATTCAGTAAATTACATACTGCAAGCGCTGATGGAAACCACTCACCCATTGTTTGAAATGATTGGCAAATGAGATAGCATTCTGTGGCCAATGTTGTCCTTGCCCATCTTGGCTATAATTTTCTGCAAATTAACACATTTTTCTGAACTGCATATATTGTTGTAACTAGGAAAGTTCAAAAACAAATTCCTATTTCCACTGTCAAAAATACAATTATGTTTCGATTGAAAGTAGATACTGCGTCACGAAAATGTTGAGCAATGTGTGACAGCACTTCTCTTAAGTGATTTGATTATCTAAGCTTTTAAAAAAATGTTTTAACTTCATATAGTTCCCCTATTTAATATCCTCTGTCTTGGAGACCTATTCGATAATATGCCATAGCATACCTAAAAAAAAGGAGAGGAATAAACAAAGAGAACTTTAGGCAACAAATGATGAGTACGATCAATTCAGAATTCTTTTGAATTCAAAGATGTGAATGTATAAGTGTTTATACATGTAATGTAAAACAAACATTTTTAATTATACCTATTATTTTCTAAAATATGTTTGTGTATTTGTACATAAACAGGTAATTACAGATATGAATGTATTCTGCTCTTAATCAAAATGGAAAGTTAGAAGTTCTTTTATGAACTGGTGTCTTGAGACCATGGCTGCTTGTCGTTAATTCTCCTTTTCAGAAGCAGAACGTGATAGGTGGTATAGGTGTTTGATACTACTACACCACACTGCTGCATGCCAGGCAACTTCTAATCTCATTTCTTGCCCCAGAGGCGCACAGGCATTGTCTCTCCCACAAAGGTAATACACAGAATATACAGTAAATAAATTAGTAACTTACATGTCAAATTGGTATGTAAAACATAACGGATGTCAATGTGCTACCTGATAGGTCTCTCAAGGCTTTTTGTGCATATCGTTTAAGTAACACAAATGAAGCATGTTCGTTTGGTAGTTCTATTTCTGTTTAACTTTCTGTTACACAGAGTAAATGCAGACATACAAAATAACTTATCCTGTTATCAAGGCAAGGGAGAACAAAGATATTGATTGTATTCTCTAAAACTACCTTTCTTTTTGCATTTTATTTCCCATATTATTTATTAAAAATGTCAGTCTTCAGGATGACCTATACAAATCAACACAGATCTGTTAAAATTAACAAAAAAAAGAAAGATTTGATCCAGGCAGGAGGCTGCTCTTACTCTCATAAGGTTTTGCTAGGGTGGTTTTTTCAGCTGCAAGATTTAAAGTAGCCCACATTTGCCACTCTAAGTTGAAGATCCAAAAGATAAATGTGATATGAACAGCATGTGAGTGCTTGACAACCTTTCTGTGTGTTCAGTGTAAGCTCAGCATTGGTTTATCTTCGTGAGATTTGTATGATTATTTTCTGATGTGTCTTACAACACCAACGCCAGCAGAGGATAATGTGACTGGAGTGACAGCACTTTGAAATTTTATCCAAGCCAGATTAAAAGCTGCAGTAATTCAAACTTTCTTTCTCCTCTTTTATGATCAAATTTAAACTGGGCAACACTTATGCCTTCTTGCTCGTTGAGTAAAAAGTGACACCTTCTCCTCCAAAGAGAAAATGGCAAAAATAGATGGGGAAAAAACACTCATTTTGTAGGTATGAAAATCATTTTACTGGAACTCTACGTCTTTAGAGAAGGTATAATCGTCACAGATTGCCCACTTAAGGCTGTTAATGTATAAAATCTTGCCTGCTGTGCAGTACAAGGCTATAATTTTCATCTTGGGGTTCCTATGACTCAACAGCTCAACCCAGCTCTTTCAGTTTATGACATCAGAGAAATCCTCAGTGAAATTATAACCTTGGGAATACCCTGCATATGCTCTTATTTCTACTTACAGGCTCAAACTGCTTATATATCATTGCAGAGCAAGTTAACACTGAGCAATAAAACACTGTAATATTTATTTAATACATGAGAACCATTTCTTTAGGTTACATAGCTCACAATAATATCAGTAGTTCAAAAGAATGTGGTATTATCTTTTGTGTGGCTTTTTTTTTCCAGCCAGCTGAGCTCTTTCAATAGAATAAAATTCATGGCCCCAGCAACTGAGCACACTGGTTTGAGCTAACTCTGTACCAAGCCAGCCCCTTAGAAATTTTCTGTTTTGCCATGGCTACTACACAGTAAGAAGTTTGCCATGCTTGGGCAGGTCTTCCCCAACAGTACTTATGCTTCTTGCCTGACAGGTGTAAGCTTTACCTCCACCTGACTTTTGGTAGACCCTTTGCCAGTCTACACCTTATCCATCACCCTGATGCTCTTGCTGTGCTTGGATCAGTGAGATGCTGAGGTGCTTTTCAGCTGTGAGGCTAACACCAGCTGAAGACCCTTTTGGCTGGACAGCTATGGCCAGCGTCTGTGCCTGTTTAATTTCTGTCCCTGTCGTGATCATAGAATTGTAGAATCATTTAGGTTGGAAAAGACCCCTAAGATCATTGAGTCCAACCGTAATCCTCTCTTTGCTTCCCTATTGTGCCTGCCCAATGTGTGCCACAGACTTTCCCTCTCCCGCGATGATTCACTGCTTGAAAGGGCAGAGCGCAGATACTATTTATTACCCACCCTGGCCCCATGTCCTCCCTCTCTGCTACAAGACCCTGATCCCAGCTCATACAGACCCTGAAGAGGAATTGCAGAATCATGGGATCATTTTGGTTGGAAAAGACCTTTAAGACCATCAAGCCCAAGAACATGAGGTAAATTGTCTTTTGTGTTGCTGAATCACTTAGGAACCAACCTAGACTTTCATAAACCCAAGAATTATCCAGATTTTCATAAACATTAGAATTTTTCATAAGTACACACTAAGTAGTTTTGAGGAGGAATTTTTCAGTGTGTATGTGGGTGCTCTGCACCTTGTTTTTTCTAACTGCTTGACATTTATTCATCCAATTATATGGCCAGTTGCTTGGTCGTATGAGGAAGATAGCACCCTTCAGTTGGATGATGAGGATCTTTAAAGCAGAAAAATTGTTATCATAAGTAACCACCTCCCAGCATACACATTCCCTGCAAGGCACTTTCTGCATAATGCTGTACTTGATTCTCAAAATTCCCAACAATTCCTGCATGTGTGATATTGTGTGCGGCAGTGCACGGGTATAAAGTACACCATGAAACTTACAAGCCATCATGCACAGACATCAGCATTTTTATGTTTAAAAATAATCATAATTTCTTTATGATTTGAGATTTCCTTAAAATGTTTTAAATTACCCATGTTTAATACCCATTAAGGAATAAAAAAGAAAATAAAGTATGTGGTTGTTACAGCCCAGAATTGTAAAAGATTGCAAGTTTGGTCCCTTATTTTTATTTTCATGATAAATCAGCTAGTTGTTTATTAATGAATAATGTGATTCTGAACTTTTCACCTGTCCTGTCACCAACTGGCACATTGCAAACCACAGGGCAGTGGGAAGAATAGGAGGAGGCCATATGAGGTCACTTCCAGTAATGTAGTCTAAGCTCCTGCATAGTGGGAACTTAACGTGCAGAGTTCTGTGGACGTTTTCTTTAATTACACTGCAATTGAAATCACAGCAAAAGTCACATCCATGTCTTATACAGTGTCATATCTACAGTAACCTGCTAGAAATCTGTAGTTCATGGAAGTCAGAAGCATCACAGTTTTCTTTCCAGACTGAGAATACCTGGTACTTATTGTCATAATAATGTTCTCTTCAGGTCAGACTATGTTGTTCATCCCTGGAAACATTTGACGTAGTGTTACTGGTAGTCTTCAAAAGTTGCTATGTTTTACCGAAAACAGAAGTTAGAACTGACTGTATGGATAATATTCAAACACCATATGGATGAGTAGTAAAAAAATTCTCCTTACTTTCATAATATTGCAAAAACTGATTTAAATACAGTAAAAACAATGTTAATTGCTCAGCATAAAAAGGCAAAATATGTTGTGGGGTATTTTTAAATCAGATAGATGGGTTTGTTTCTACTTTTGCTACTCTGCTTCATGTTTCCATCATCTACAAGAAGTAGAGTACTGAAACCAGAAAACTTACTTTCACAAGAATCTAACTACAGTGAAATCTCCCAAGAAAACCCAACATGTAGGTAAGAGAGCTTTGAAGGACAAATTTGCAAACGTTTGGATGCTTCCCCAAATAACATCACCACATTTTCAGAGGCTTGCCTGTCATCTATTATCAGCATTTGACTTATTTTTGTTTCATCTTACCTCTGCTTTTGTTTTCAAGGTATGGGAATCAGGCCTTTGGTGTTACTTGGTATTAAAACAGATTAAAACTGGCTTTCTTCCACAATAGTGCTTTATTTTTCCTTCACTTGTTTTCTTTTATCTCATCAGGTTTGCACATATCAGGATTTTGTAACACTAGTGACTAAACCAAGGGGTCTTGTCAGTGTTTTCATTATCATTCATAAACCATGATTTTCAAGGTTAATATTTCAACAGCTGTAAATCTCACCTTGCTGAAATGAAGCAGCCTGGATTTGAATCTATTCTTTTCCTTCTCAGATTGGATTTATCCCATTAAATCTCTTTTCTTTTTTGTTTTTTGAATGATGAAAGATGTATCAGTAGACCACCTCCTCAACAAGAGGAGATTCTCTGGAATCTTCTCAATAACTTCAATAACCAGGAAAGGAAAGAACTAGAAAATAACTATTATTAGAATGCTATTATTCTTGATGGTGATAGCTGAAACTGGGCCCATGAACAGAAGCAGAGAAGTGTTGACTCTACTCATGAGAGACCGTCCATTTCAGTAACAGTTGTCTTTATTTTAGAATCCATAATCCTCTCCTCTGCTTCACCTGGATTCAAGTCCCATGCCACTCGTGCCATCAGGCTGCCCGTGCTCTCCACTGGCCTCTTACCTCTCCCATCCTTGTCACCCTCCCTACTCAGACAACTCTGACTGTCCTCCAAATGCTTCTGGAACCTTCACTGAAAACCCAAGCGGTTTCCCCTTATCACCAGGGCTATCACCCTGTTTCCAGTGTTAGTGTGGAGGACACGTTCAGCTGCCTTATTACAAGTCTTTTTTCTTTCTTTTTCTTTCTTTAGCTGTTTTCTACCAGAATCCTTATCCTGCAGTACTCCTGCCAACCTCCAGCAGGCAGCATGCTTTCTGCAGTGCAAGAAGCACACAAATTCTGCGTGGCCTCCTGACAGTGGGACAGCGAGACTGTCTCTAAAAATTAAACCATTTAAGGATCTGCCATTTTAGCACCCAGTCGAGTCTTTTCTTTCATGATTTTTCATCACAAAGAGTTCACAATTATTTTCTCCAATCGTTCTGCTCCCCTTTCTCTTTGCTGTAGCAAGATGTGGAGTAGGAATCCCAAACAGCCCTCATGAATGCACCTCAAGAACCGTTTTATGACCTTCATATAACATTTTACATGACTGTTTAATTTCCCATTTAAAACAAATTAACTGTTGCATGCTCTAATCAGGACACAAAGGATCCCAGATCTTGTCTGGAAGTATGTGGAGGTTACTGAGAGGTTGTCTAGATTGATGGTTGGGCTGAGTGTATGACCTTAGAATGAACTTTGACTAAACTTTGCTCTTTGTGCACTTGGTAGTCTGTATTTGGAAAGCATCAACTGTCTATATTCAACGTATTACATGTAAGGCATATGCTTTCCACAGACTTGGACCTTCTTTGTTTTTACAGAAGCCAAAAGCTTCATCAGCCTTATTTATATCAGTTATATCAATTATTCCATAACTATTTCAATCTCCTGTAGTGTGCATTTATTTCATTAAAAGAACTTGTCAATTGGCTCATGCTTTCTCACCATTTCCTCTTCTAGGTTGCGTATCCTCATCACCATCACTGTGGCAACGGTGATGAGCAATAATTCTGCCTTGGATGGTAAACTTCCATGACATTTTTGCAAGACTGCTTTATACTTAAGCTCCATTTAAATCCCAGCTGTCTCAGGAGCCAAGAGTTCCAGTAGTGTTTTTTATTTGGAGTTTGTTTACATATTGTAGACATATAAAAGTGTATATATATATATACATACACAGCAGAGAAAGCTAACGAGAGAAGGAAAGATTTTCAGATTATGGGGAACACGCTTTAACAGAAAGAACTCAGGCACACAACAGATAATACCACAAGACAGCAGAGAAGTACTGCCATGAAGAGACAATGCACAGATCCGAGTGAACACTTGATATGATCAGGACAACTGCTTTTATTAAAAAGCACCTTAAAAAAAATCACATTATTATTTATTAAAGATTATGATATCACAATGGCTAATTCATGTTAGCATGTCAAAAAAAAACCCACCCTCATCAGCAATTTTCTATCTGAGTATGTTTTCAAAAAGGCCAGTCTTCCAACCAAAACAGAATCTTCTTTCTGTTGTCAACATGCCAGTTGTCCACCAAAGCAGCTTTTACTGAAAGTGAAACTGGGTTGCCAAATATTGTTCTTGGAAACAAAAAGACTTGTGTGTGGTGGTTTAGCTTCTGCTGTAAATTTTTACACAACACACATTTTTTTAACATTATTTATTTAATACGTTTCTATGAAAATAATTAACTGGTTTTTTGCATCCTATTCCTAAATCAAGCAAACAGTTCCCGCTCTGCTTATTTGTGTAGGGCTATGAATATTAGCCTACTTGAGAACCTGGTGTGAACAAAAACACAAGAACTATGATAATCCTCAAGACTAACCGTCATCATTTATGTACCTTGCATAGACATTTACAGCACAAATATATATAGTTGTACATACACAAAGGAGTTAAAAATCAGTTTTCATTCTGTTTCTAAGACCAGAAAGTGCTGCAGCTGCTGCCAAGTTTTAGATAAGGATTAAGCAGCTGGACTAGACCTCTTAAGAAGCATTTTTTGATCAAGATTCAGAATAACGAAGCAGATAAATAAATAGCTCAACATGTAGAATCTATAAATAGCAATACCTGTAAACCAAATATCAACCACAGTTTTTTTAAGTCACTAGCTTTTTTAAGGACCTTTTCAAATCACACCAAGAAACCATAACCCAGCAAAGCTGTCAGGACACAAGGCTGGGCAATGACCAGCAGCGAAGGCAGTATGAGTGGTAAGAGGAGCCAGAGCCCACTTGAGCAACCCCAAAATTCAGACCCATCAGGAACCACTGCGGTCCAAAGCCGAGGAGACTGAAGAGTAAGTTTATGGCCTGGACACAGTGGGGACCCAATGGTGGGGACCAAAAGTTGTGCCAGGTGGGCCAGAATTAGACTTTTTCTCGCTCAGCTGGGACCACATGATGTAGCCAGCGTGTGAATGAATGAATCTACAAAGTCATAAATGGAAAGAGTTTTTAAAAATGCTGGTTCTGAACCTGTTTCTTATATGTATGGCTCAATAGAAAATTTTCTGGGTTGAAATCAATCATCAACAAATAAATTCAAGAAATTTAAAAAAGCATGGTAATGCATGTATTTTAGCTTGCAGATATTTTTTTCCTCAGCTTACTAGACTTATTCTTTATCACAGGTCTGAATGCATCAGCAAAGCTTGCTTTGAGGAATGAGGCTAATTAAAACTAGTTTGAAAAATGAGCCAAATTAAAAGCAAGGAAATATTTAAAACATTTCTGCAGTCATAATAATAGTTTGATGGGCTTACGGTGAATCTTTACAAAATGATGTTTCACCAGCTATTCAGCAATGTTGTGGTTATAGTGACACTAATAGAATTACAAATATTTGTAGAGAAGAGGTGTGTATGGGCATGAACAACTTAACCACTCTCAGCCTTTCTTTCACTCACAAAGGTATCAAGTTTACCTAAAATCTGGGTTACCACAGTTAAGCTCCAGATCTCTGGCAATATTAGACCAGGAATCAAGACCAGATTTCTGAACACTTCCATGTGCTAAGTGGACGTAAAAGTAACAGAAGCTCAGCTCCCAAATGGAGGACCTTTCCATCAGATTGTCGTCTTGGTTGCAGGAGCCATATTTGCCCTGACAAACTGTTCCAAAACCCCACTTGTTTTACCCATCCAGTCTTAGGCATGACCCAAATGCCCTGCTTCATTTCCTGGGGTTCTGAAAGAAAAACTAATCTTTTTTTCAGTCTTGTTTGACTATTTTTAGATTCACATCTGACTATTTTTCGATTCACATCTCTACTGAGCTATTTTCTTATCATCTCCCTATGCTAAGCAAAATCTAAGTTTTATCTGCTTCTAAAACTGTCTCTGCACAAGTGGCTCCATGACCAAGTTGTCATTCCTTCTCATTACACTCACATGAAAATCTCCTGGAGGCAAATAGATAATTGAAGGTTGTTGCCCTCATTAACTTTCCAGAGTGCATTCTGGAAGTACAACATGCTCTCTCATACCTGCCCAGTGCCACCAATCTCTACAAATGCAAGGAAAAAACCCATCTAAATCATGTTAGAAGGAATCATATGGAAAAATGTAGCTAAAAATCCCTCTGAGCTAATTGCTCAAGAAAGCTTGAGGTGCTCAAGAAAAGTGATAGAGTATTATATCCATGGAGCATTTTTCCCCCATGTTTTTAGTAAAGATAATATTTGGGATTAGTATAGCCTGGCACCTGTCAGCTAGGTAACAAAAAGCATTTGCAATGTGCACTTGCAACTGGAAGCAGCACAGTGAGGCAGCACATTGAATTTGCTTGAAAGAAAGAGAGTAAAGATTAAGAGCTGTGTGGCACAACACAGAGTGGTTAGCTGAAGCCTGAGCTCTGCTCATACGGATTAGCTGGAAAGTGCTCATACAGATTTTGTTTGTGGACAAAGAAGACAAAGTGGTTCTGTGGCACAGTGACAGGCGATGAAACACGCTGAGGGTAGCACCAGGTGATGCAGAGCTCTCTACAGGTGAATTTACAAGGAAAACTCATTCAAAACTGGCTTGGGTGTGTCTGCTCTATATGGTAGAGGTACGGAGTATATAAATGTGAAGACTGACAACACCTTGGTATTTTTAGGTTACTTTTTAAGTAGAGAAGCTTAAGGAGTTGCACACCTAAACTCCACTGAACAATAGTAACAGTTCAGTATTAACTATTAGACTATTTACCTTCATATTAATAAGAGGCAGGGATATTAGCAGTCTCTGTCCAGAACCACTGTCTATACACATCACAAAGGGAAGAAGCACAAAACCAGAAGCTGGCACTGGACAGGACTACTGACCCCAACCCTTGCAAGTAAGAAGACTCCTCTGCATTTTCAATAAGGGCATCTGGGTTACACAACATGTATCAAGTGTTCCTGCACTGTCTAAGTCCATGACAATACTCCACTTTGAGTATTTCTTAAATTAAGTACATGTCCAGTCCTACAGTCTTCAGTAAACACCAGTTCAGAGTTTCCTAACTGGTTTTCTTACATGCTGGCCACCGGATTATTACATTAGCTCATTATTTTCTGCAAGACACATTTTTTTCCATTTATAAACATTATAGTTGCAATGATGTTAGCAGGATATAGTTGTAGTTCAGTGACAGAAACATATCAAGCCCTTAGCAGGAGAAATGTGGATCCTACATCATTCACAGAAATCCTTAGTACGAATTTTGGTGTTTTGATAGCCACAGGATTTCTTCTGAACAATAACTGCTTACTCAGTTCTGATGCAAACAGATCATTCTGCTCTGAAGTCATTTGCACTTTTTCCAGTCCCCAGAAAGAGAGACATTCCCTTAAAAAGTCAGATTCAAACTTGTGGTACTTCTCAGACACAGGCCAACACAGAGCTACAGCTCACTAAAGCTCATCTTCAGACAAATCCCCTATCGTAAACAAATGAGGAAACAAAAGAGTTTGTATTCCCACTACATGTGACATTAGCTTTTCAATCAGTTGCTCCTCCATTGATTAGTTAAACAGACCAATGAATGTCAAGCAACCATCAACACCTGTGATATTTTTTCAGAGTAAATGACATACCTGTGTAATGACTTTGCTTTACCTACACAGTCCTTGATGAATGTAATTTATCTCCTCTGAAAGCATGAGTACTTCTTAGGCAAGGGGTGTCTCATGCTCTTTACCAAGTCAAGCATATTCTTCAGGTAGCCCCACTTAACTTCACACCCGACTTGTGGAGTCATTTCAGTTCAGTATTGCGCACTCACCCCTGAACTGCAGTCCTTTTTCCTTCTCACAGTGTACTTCCTTTAAAAAAAACCTCCACTTCCCCCTTTGTGCCTGCTTGTCTAAATCTTTCTATACTAAAACTTTAAACTACTGTTAGAAACATTTATTTCCATCTCGCTGCTTCTGGCCAAGGAAGTACTCAAATGACATCCAACTCAATAGATAATGATCTTTGAGACTTTTTATCATTAATAAAAGCAGAATTTTGCTTGTCCTTTTTAAATTCTTTTGGTGGAGCAGCAAGTTTCTCTCTGAGAAGTTCTGTAAAGTTTGCTGTCACAGTCTGCTTAAAAAAAGGAGCATTCCCATGAGCCCCTTGAGCTTGTAAGGCTCCTGCTTGAATATCTCCTTAGAAATTCACTGTACCTTCTTAGTGAGCAAGTCCCTGTGTAAGCTCTCTACCCTCTCTCAGATCAAAGGTAAATACACTTGCAGGTTAATGCGATTGTAACTGTTCACGTGCTGTAAGTCTACTTGTTTGTTCAAGCTGGAGAGGGGATTCTCTTCTGAAGGTACTCGAACCTTCTTTTTTTTCAAACCAAAATAAGCAATATTTCAAAGGCACGCAGTTTTCAGCCCTGGCCACAAAACTGCTTGGGGTGTATAAGACTTAACCCTTCTTTTTCTGGCTTCTTTTTAAAATATCAGTTCCCTCTTATGGCACCAGCCACTATATGAGAGGCACTCCAGATAGGGGCCAGTGATGAAAAATAATTTAATTTTAAAAATGATTTGGTAGAATAGCAATAATACTATGTAAAAGCTTCAAATGGGTATTTGTTTTAAATCTCACAGGATACTTTTTATATGCTAATGAAAGAGCATATTCCTCTCTGAGAGAGAAGAACATGTTTGAGGACTAAAAAATAAATGAGAAAAATCTTCAGCCTGGGTAATACAAAGATTAAAGTGTAAGCGTATTCACTGTTCATTTCCTAGCAAACCTGTGGCGGGGGGGGAGAGGGAGGGCTGGTTTCACAGTCAACTCATATGTGCTGTAATTAGGGCAGAGTCCTGCTCACACTCTTTATCTGGAAAGTCCTTTTTTTCCAACCCCGTAAAAGAATAATGCCACAGACATGAGGGCAACCTATTATTTTAACACTAGGACTTTGACTCGGTGGCACTCAAGATCTGGAATTTAGGAGCGTGATTGCTCAGGGCTGTCATGGGGTTATAACTTTTGCACTTTCCTGCCCCAAGAGAGCTGATGCACAGTGATGCACCCCTTTGAATTAACACCACCGCCGCTCTCCTGCCTACTGAAAAGTGTTTCTTCCTTAGAATCGCTCGTGAAACTCCCCAAGGTACGTTATTGAGCCTGAGAAGGTTTGAAATCTACTCCCCAAGCAGGGTCTGAACCAAACCTACTGGTCTGAGCCAAGGTGGTCCCATACAGGTTTCAAAAGACACTCCCAGATCAGGCTGCAAGTTTGTAGGCATTGCATTCTCCAGGAGAATTTAAAAATAATATCAGCCTGTGTGGCTGTCTCCCCATTTGAGCTTTAAATCGTCTTTATAGAAGCTTCTCAACTGACCAAGGAAATGGCTCAGATAATCTACTACATTAACACCTAAATGCTATGTCAGATTGGCCTCCTTGCTACCCGTGTCCCAAAGGCTGGACCTTGGAGGTAGGTCATCACATTATCTAAAAATGATTGCTCAGAGAATGAACTAGAAATTTGCTTCTGCCAGGAGAGCAGCTGCTTCTGGGAAGTAGATACCTCACCTCTTGAATGGAGAGGCTATCCATCATCTACATTTCAGGTATGTACGGCAATTTCATCACTCAACTTGCTGTTCATTCTTCACAGGGTTAAGCTTCCTTTCAAGTAAATGGTGTCTGCGATTTTGGTAGGACATTTCTCAATGCCATAAAAAATATATTAAAATGTTTTATTTTAAAAAATAATTTCTCTGCAGTATGGTTACAAATATAAGAAGGGCAGGGTAGAAAGATTAGGTGTTACTGTCTGAGAAGGAGGTTATGGTGATTGCATCAGGATTATTCCCACTCTTAAAAAAATCATTCTGTTAGACTGTTGTGATGAACTAGACACAGAGGTTTCATACAAACGATGATTAATCTGTCCATATATGGATAGTGTGTAAGAAAAAATGATTGCTTTTTATTTGCCAGGAGGACTCATGGATTAGTCCATAGTCATTGCTAGGATGATGAAGGTTCTTTCCCCATAATGTAAATCAAATACTATCATTGGATGTTTTTACATCCAGGCCAGAAATCTATAGCTGGAATAAAAGCTGGTTGTTGGAAAGAATTCCAGTTTTCACCTTGAGACTTAAAGAAAAGTACTCATCCTGAAGCATGTTACTTGCTTTTTTCTTTTTAACATCATTATTGCAGTTTCCTTGCTTATTACATTGAAGTTCTAAAAAAAGCCCTGCAACCAGCTTTACTGTTAAGACTTGAGAATATGTAAACATAATCTGTCTTTGATTTGAGCCAGAATATTGCATTGCTGTGCTTTGAAATCATGACTGCATTACAAAACTGACAGTTTTAATGGAAAAATGTCTTTTGAAACCTGCCTTTGAAAACACACTGAGTAACTCTCTGAGTTGTGACTGTTTCACTACCTGAATATTCAGGATAACAGCAAGAAACACCGCTTTTCCTTATTCTCCACCTTATTCTCCTTATTCTTTGGAGTGACATTCAACGGTAATAAAACATACCTTATTTTACAGTAAAACCTGTACAAGCACTTTGTTCTTTTCAAACCATTTCCTATCTGAAAAGACCACTCCAAAACTTCTCATTATTTTGGCCCTGAAGAGGATACTTAAAAGAGTTCTTGGACCTACACATTATTTCCTCCTAAATTATACATACAGAAGACCCTTAAAGACATTTGATAAAAAGTGCTCCTTGTTTTCCCTCCTTGTTCACCTCTCCCATCCTCAACTTAAATAAAAATGTGAGAAATTCCAGATGTTGCTTCTCTGGTTTCTCCTGGAGGGCTCACTGGAGGTTTCAAAGGTGCAGCCAGTGAGCATATAAACCCATAATTCAAACGCAGAGAGTGTTTAATCTTAACAAAGACCATCTTTAAACCTAAGTGTTTCTAAGGCACCCACATCAAATAACCATTAAGAAAAAAAGTAAGAAAAAAAGTTTTAAATGGACTAGTAAATTTAATTCTTTCTGCCAATTAATTAAGCCCCACTTGTGCTCCTGATATGACAGTGTTGTGAATTTTCCAGTCAGCAGAGGAGTCTTCTACCACAAGGACAGCTAAGACATGGATTTTGAATTTATAGCCCAAATAAACCCCTAAACAAAACACTTCCTTTTAAAACTCTTCCCATAGACACTTCTTCTATACCATGAAAAAAAATAAAAATAAAAATAAGAGATCAAATATATTACTTTCCCTTTACAAGTAATCCTCAAGAGAGATTTCTGTATAGGACAACCTTACTATTAATCCAGGTTTGTACAGACACACATTTTATGCTTTACAGAAAAGTATGGTCGTCTCTCTCCAGCTCCTAGGAAAGATTTAACAGGGGATGCCACAACATATTACTAGGTCATTNACATAAAATTCAGTCAGAAAAAGTACATTTTGTGATTCTTTGTCTTTTCTTTAATTATATTAGTTCATTTACTCACTGGTAGACAGCAGTCAATCATTTGACTCACATGGACAGATGCAAGTTAGTGAAGTTTCCCTGGGACATACGTGATAAATAGGCTTGAATGAGGACAGCGGCCAAAAGGAGATGGCATCATAGACTATGATTTTGCGTAGTATTATATTCAACTACATACAGCTGGGATCATCTGGTAAAACTGGATGAAAACTCAATATAATCTGACCAGCTCAACCAAAGTTTTCTAACTTCAGGGTTATACTGAACTGCGCTAAAATAAATATATACCCATCACATATAAAGAGGAACACTTTCCCACGCTCTTTATTTGGACATTAACTTCACTTTTCAACATCAATTTAACGTTTTATTCTTGTATTTCTTTTAATGTGATTTCCTCATAGCTGCTTTGTAACTATTAAATAAAATTGAAGTAATAAAGTCTCATTATTGTCGGCACCAAATATACTTGAGTGTGGTGGATTATTCTACTCAGTATGAGTACTTACACAATGCAGCATTGCTTACCCCAGGATATTGGAACAGGTGCAGTAATAATTCATTACAGTCCTTTATTTTGAGATTATTTTTTGTGAAAAAGCTTTTAAGAAACTTTGAAGTGTGGATTTCTCAACAGTTGAACGATTTCTGATTTAATATTTGTTTATATTATACAGGAAAAAGGGACCTTGCCTCTTTCCCTATGGGCAGAAATGACATTAGCAAACTATCAATTTATGGCACATCTCCGCAATTCATGTATTTACAGTGTTGAAACTGAGTGAAAAAGATTTCTTTGGCCAAGTGAGCAAATGCAAATTTTTTGTGTGTCCAGCCCTGAATTGCCCCGTAAGCCCACAGCAGACTAGTGCAAGCGATTTTGCATGGGTTGGTACTACCATGGTACATACAGTCTCTTAGCTGAGACTGAATATTGACTCTGACGGGACAGTTTTGACCTTGTGGGACAAGCCCTGTTACTTCTTCTGGGAAGGGCTGGTTTTGTGGTAGGCACACCAAGGCAGAGCTAGAAGAGGAAAGGCAGCACCCTGTCCCAACAAAGCCAGCCTGGATATTTGGATGAAAGGAAGAACACAGTATTTAAGATACTGTCTTTACATTTTCATTTGATTTCTTGATGCTGTCTTTGTCAGCATTGAAATATCTCGGTTTCCTGCATCTTCTGAATCCAATGTCTGGGGGAAAACTACATAGCCTGCTCAAGATGTCAGACCCCTGTAGGTCCCTTTTGGCTTCCAGCTTAGACTCAGCCCACATAATTTTAAGCACTTCACAAGGGCCCATTGTCAGGATCCCCAAACTTTTTTCACGGAAAATGATAAGCACTTCTAGAGAGCAACTCATCTCACCCAGGAGTTGTTTTCCACTTGGGTGTAAATTATTAATTTAGGTAATTTAGCAGTCTAAAACTGGTTGTTACTAATCTAGGCCTTACAGTAAATTAATTAATAAAATAGATTTTCACATAAACAATCACTGTGGTAATGTAACTAATCCAATACATTTTCTCAAATTACAGAGAGCAGGAAGTGGAAAGAAAATCTGCCTTTGGGTGACTTTCTTCCTTTTTGACAGTCTTGGCGAGGAAGTTAAGGTGGACTGGTGAAGAAGCTGTTATGCCAAGAAAGCTGTTATGCCTCTCTACATCCCACTTCATATTAATGAAGACTTCAATGAGTATCTCCGAGATAAGCCGCTAAGTAGTATTTAATTCAATTTTTTACTGAGATACTTCTGAGACCCAAATTTATCCAGTGATTCTGAACGGATTGGAATGGCACATAGACAATGGTATTTCAAATATGACTCATTAATGATACGATTTTAGTAAATGTAACAATTTTAGCAATGTTTAGTATCTCTCTGTTTAATCTATTGAGACACCTAAATAATTAAGATTTTAAGGAAATGGTTTGACAAAGGTATGATAGAGACAGTTTTGACACCGTCCTAGTGAAGAACGGGAAAAGATTTGTCAAGTCATCACGGATGCAAAATTCAGTTTCATTCCAGTGATAAAGTCCCTAATTCAAAGCTGTTCCTATCCATGAGTCCATCTGGTGCAAAGACTTACAGAGCACTCAGACTTGGAGGATTCATGACTGAAATCTTACAGAAATCCCATGAAAACTAGCAAGTTAAGTTCTCCTCTCAAGAGCCCCCCGTTCCAGGTAACTGCTTAAACCTCTATGATGTTTAACCATGGCAAACCATCATGTTATATATGAAGGATTTACTAAAACACTTCAATTTGTGGTTGGGTTGCATTTTTGTAGGTGGACCAGTGTAGCTTTTGACACCTAGGTCATCCTCCCAACAACACTGACAGAGCCAGCAAGCGTGGTTGGAATAGTCATGAAGACGTAACCTCCTGGTCAGAACTGTAGGATGACCACATCTTACACTGTTGAAGCCAACAAGAAACAAAAAATGACTAATATTCCTCCTCCTCTCATCCATGCATCCTGCTATCATACCCCTTACCTATGAGGATTAGTCCTCAGAAAGCCAAATGGGTTAATCACATAATCCTTAGTTTTTTCTACAAAGCTTTCTGTGTCCTGATAGTATTGATTCATAGCATGGAGTGAAAGGGTTTTTTTCTGACCAAAGTGGCAGGTGGTAGACTCAGCCTCAGCACACCATCTCCCTTCAGGGAAAGTGGTTCTTACAAACAACAGATGGATGGCACAATGGCTAGAGGCCTGGAACTCAGGTTGCATTATTATCTAAAAGGGGGGGTTGTTTTAATTTAATAGCAGTATGATAGGTTAATCAAATCAGTGGGGGAAATCCTGCGGTGGCGCTGGTGGAGAAAATACAGTATGTTATTCAATCTGGTATTCATTGTAAACAGCAGCTCCAGGGGCAGTGAGGTATATTAATACAGAAAGAGGCAGAACAAATGTGCTGGGACTTATTCAGCTACACTCCACATACGGCACATTTTGTGAGAGTCAGACGCAGAGATAAATCCATCAAGCGAGCCTTCGAACCAAGCTATGAATGAAAGGGCTAAGGAAAGGCAGAAACCATTCAAACATATGTGTAGGCTCCAAACCGGTGGGAACTCATGGGAAAGTTGGGAAAGGCTGAGGTTTGTGTTTCTCTTAAGAAACTTTAGCCTGGTATTTTTCTGTCTGCAGCATCATCTGTAGTACCTCTTTCTGCTGCCACCCAGATTTCCATTCACTAATTTGTTTAGCCTCAAAGTGGGAAGCTGACTAACACAAATTCACCCATTGTCCATGCTGTAATAGAATTAGGAACCTCAATACACCTCCTGTGTTTTAATGAGGTCTCTTATAGAGCCTCGTGTGGTTGTCCACTTCTTTCCTAGTAGTTTTTAAAGACTGTTGAAGGTGTAAGATCAGATTCTTTAAGCTTACAAACGCAATGCACACAGTGCTTAAATGCTAAGGACGTGGCACAACTAGAGAAGTGCTGGAAGAGTGGCAGCTTATGTTTACACTCCATCCTCACTGATGCTTTTGTGAATAAAAGAAGAGAAGAATACATGGTATCACATCTCTAATTTTACAGTCTACCCATTCAACTGGAGATGCTTAGGGTACATAGCCAACATAATATACTTCCTTAAAACACATATCATCTCTTCTACAGGAAAAAAGGAACTAGAGGCACTGCTTTATCAGGGTAGTTTGTTTTGTTTTGTTTTGTTTTGTTTTGTTTTGTTTTGTTTTGTTTTGTTTTGTTTTGTTTTGTTTTGTTTTTCATGGATCTTTGTATACTTACATCAGTTTGAAATAAATGTATTATCAGTCTATAGTACCTCACTATCATAAAGATTTGCAGGTAGTTTGAAGCTGCTGTCTGCCATAGATGGTGATGATGTGCTTCTAGGAAATGTGTACAAGGAAGCCACAGTGGAACAGAATATGTATTCTTCTGCTGCTTTTCAATAATATTTTTAAGTCCTGTTGCTCACGAAAAGGCACATACTGAGGTTGCAATCTTAGCTCCACTAAAGTTAATGTATTAGCCTGCGAGATGCAAGACTAGGCATTTAATTTATTAAGCCTTCACAGAATATCAGTGTCCACCACAAAGAGTCAACTTAGGGCTCTGGGTAAACGGCACGAGTTCAGGGGTGATGCAGCGCCCATGGCACATAGGTCATGCTGCCTGGCTGCCCGGCCCCACGCAGCCCCATGCACCCCAGCCTGGGAGGTGGCATCTCGGCTTGGCTCTTGGCTTGGAGTGACTTGATTCTTTAGTGCATGCAACATTTCATACCTCATGGCCATATTCACAACATCTTGGCACACATTCACAAATCACTATATTGAATATTAAATTTTATGCAAGTGCTTCAGTGCTTACTGCATATTATAAGTTCGTTTAGCCTATTTTTTTTCCTGGGATAGTTGGCATGTTACATACTTGTCATTGCTGACTAATAGAAGCTTATTTTTCTTGCTTATTCAGCTACATGTATTTTGAAAGGTCTACCCATACGAGCAAAGTGAGTGGTCTGTAACATTAAAACAAAATAAAACAAAATCAGGAGTGTAAGAACAAAGGGAGTCTGAGCTAGAAGTAAACAGAAGCATCCTCTAGCCATTCATAAATTTCCTTGAGCTCAATGTTTTGATTTATTACTGCAGTCCAATCCATACACTGTTGTGTGCCACATCCAACCTTGCAGGAGTCCTTGTTGCTCTGGTTCCATGACTCTACATCTACTGGTTTCTGCACAGCATCAGAAGAAGCAGAAAAAGGCAATGCATAACAGACTTCAGGGTTTCCTTGTGTGGTTTGGTAACAGTGAAAACCAAGCAATTAATTTTTCTCTCTCTTCCCAAGAGCTGGCACACACACCTGCAGAAACATGCAGTATTTAGACACAATCCATCATCAGGAACTGCACTTGCAGACTTATCTCTGCAATTAATTGTGACTTCACTGTTTCCAAATGCAAAATAATAGAATCCGGAGCTCATTACTAGACACTATTTTTCCTGAATTCAGTATTTTGTATTTGCAAGAGATCGTACTTGCACATTTTTTTGATTCAAACATATATAGGTGCAAAACTCTGTGCTGAGTTTTAGAGTTTATTTTAAATTTGTCAGGACTGAAATGCAAACATGTCCATAAAAGCTGTCTGCCTGGAACGATGCCTGGCACACCAGTATTACCTAATTTTGAGATGCAGAGACACTAATACCAGGCACTGCTGATATGAAACCCTCATAGGTTTTTTCATTCTCAGTGTGTATCGCGGTAATGGTGTTGAAGTCTGGTGCTCTTTTAGTTGGAGTTCAGGTACCTCAGCAGCGCACAAAATGTTACAGGACTAAGATTTTTATTATGGTCAAACATAACCATAATTTGCTTTCCGGGTTCCTGGTTTAAGAAGCTGGCTGTAGTGATTTAGGAAATAGCTGTAACCTTAGGCTTGGGCTTAGGTCAGCCTGGTGTGAGAGTTTCAAAAAGGTTTCCTGACACAGCAAAGGGAAGGTGAAGAAAATGACAAGAGCATCAACACAGAGACTGACCAACACTTCTGATGAAGCTTGATTTCACTGGATTTGCGTCTCATATGAGAGTCTTTGGCATTTAGAAAAGTATTTAGAAATGCATGTAGGATCACATGAAGGACTCTGAATTTATTAATAGTTCTTGTTTCAAAAAGAGAAGGTGACAAGACCTTGCTGTCATTTTATGTATGCATTTGCCATTATCTGGAATTAAAAAACTATGATAACAAACCTAACTGTATGTGAAAATATTACAGTATGGCTTTTAAGTATTCTATGCACTTGCAGCTAGCACGTGGGAACACTGACACATCTTCAGCTGTTTGGAGGAGGAAGTTTATGCTTTCTCATGTGGCTTTATGTCTCTGGGGTGGAAGGGGTCCTAGAAAATGTCCCATTTGTTTAGATTCCTACTGAAGTAAGATTTGGATCACGCAAGCTCGTATGAAGCACTATCAGTAGATTGAGAAGCAGGCTGAAATGTCATATTTCCAAACACAAGAGATACTATTAGCTTCTGAATTAAAAACCTGTTAATATATGAATTGATTTGCTGTACTACTCACTTCCTAGCAAGGTTGATGTGAGCTGTATTAATTGCTTCCTTAAATATCAGAGATAAAATTCTATGGCAATCAATTACAAAACCATTTCTGACTTTAATAAAACCAAAATCCCTCTCCAGTTCAGCTGCACTTAAACTCTATATGTTAGGCATTCATATTTTGAAACATAATGTGGAAATATATTATAGTCATTTAGATAGATGAAGGTTTGACTTACAACCCTGAACTAAAACAGGGGTAGATCCTTCCAGTGTGTTGGGTGGACAAGCCCTTAATTGAAATGAAAGGTCATCCAGTTAACAACACACATGGTCCTCACTGAAAGTATTTAGTTTGGAGAAAAAAGATTAAAATGTGACATCCGTTCACAAATGTGCAAATTCTTTTCAGCCTTTTGAAATTTTTATTCTTCATGAGTCTCTACCCTGCCTGACTTTGTCTTTGGAAGATAATCTTGATTGCTATGAAGGGGTGGAGGAGCGAATATAATTGATGTGTCTAGGTTTGGCGTTCACCAGCCCACTACACTGAAAACTTGCTATGGAAGTTAATATGTATAGGGTACATATATACAGTATAGATACTATATTCCCACATTAGAACTTCAGGCAGGGTTGGCCAACCTATTTGATTAGTACTGAGCTGGAAAACAGGGCATGGACAACCTTGAATATGGGTCCAGTCCAGCACCAAATGTCCTAGTCTGTTCCCAGAAATTGCTTATTTCCAGACCTTGCTCTGCAGCAGAGAAGGGAGTCCCCTTTAATCTTTGTGACGATTAAGAACAATCTTGCTAGGGTAGAAAATGAGCTTTATCCTGTCCACAGGCTGTTATATCTCCGGTTGCAACTTTTTGAGCATTCCATTCATTTCCTTTAACTGGGATAAAAGTAAAATTTTTTTGAAAAGAAAAGATAATTTAAGGTAATCGGCAACTTGGACTCAAAGAAAAGTGAATACAAAAGCATAAGGGAAGGGCATCTAAAACTATAACCTCCATGTACAAATGGCATATTTGAATGAGAATCCTGGAAAGTGCCTTTCTTGGAGCAAGAAGAATTAGAAGTGACTTCCCTGTCTCTAAATATTTCAATCATTCCTGAACAGTACAGAGGCTTAGAGAACCCAAAACGGAAAGGCACTGTGTCTGTAACTCATCATTGCCCATCACACTAGTGTGAATTGCAAAGTTTGGGATTGTTGGGTCTGTCTCTGTTTTTCATTCCTGCTATATATATGTAATCTATAACTATCAGTCTTCCTATCCAAGAGCTTGGATGATGCAAAACCTTTAGTGTAAATATATGTCACCTGAAAATAAAGGACACCCCAAAATAAAACAAAATCACTTTCTCAAGTGAATTTGCCTATGGAATATAAAAATAGAAAAAGTAAAAAGAAAAACCCACCTGAATAACAGCTGAATATCAGCAGCAGAAATGTTGACACATTAGAAGGAGGACCAGGCACTTCTTTTACATATGTCTGAAAACACACAGAATCACAGAATCACAGAATCACAGAATCACAGAA